>JBBPOB010000657.1:0-14245 GCA_038091275.1 Tylopilus subfusipes | reverse complement strand
CATCCAGTCTTACATGTAGGATGAAGAACATCATAGCATGGTTCGTTCAAATGATTTTTCCAAGCTTGATGGATGTTACCATTGTCTTTGGAGGGTTAAATAGTGATGGCAACATCCTCTTCTGTGTTTCTAGCTAGCATTTTGAAGGCCAGAAATTTTGAATGTAATCATCAAGTGAAATACAATTCCTGTGATGTTGGAAATCATTGAATAACTTTAATGAGCTCCCATCACTCAAACACAGCATGGAAAAATGTCATAATGATCTCCAAGATGATATGCCCAGCTTGATGTATATAAGATAGAAGATGTCATAGCATGATTCATTCAAATGATTTCTTTGAACCTAGAGAACATCACAATCATTTTCAGAGGGTTTAATGACTGTAGAACCACCCTTTTTGTGTTTCCATCTAATGTTCTTGAGTT
The DNA here is from genome assembly GCA_038091275.1 of Tylopilus subfusipes. Taxonomy (NCBI): domain Eukaryota; kingdom Fungi; phylum Basidiomycota; class Agaricomycetes; order Boletales; family Boletaceae; genus Tylopilus; species Tylopilus subfusipes. The sequence continues at coordinate 13,816 of JBBPOB010000657.1, read as the reverse complement.
TAGAAAAATCAGTGCATCTTTCCAATCAATGGTGATTCAAGTAAAACGATGCTTTAAATGTCACAAAGAGTTTGTAGTGTTAGATCTGGTAAACATGCCAGAAGCATCACCTGATCCATATGTTGGCTCCATTCTATAGAGGATGGCAAGATAGTGTAGTTCTCTCCAATGATTTTTCTGTGGTTGGAAAATGTTATCATCATCTTCTTGAAAAGGTGTCTAGTGTTTCAAAGGCTGGAAAATCAATCTTATAGATATGTTGGAGGCAATTCTATGATAATTGAAATTGAATAAAATCTAATTCTCTTCTTCTTCTTCTTCTTCTTCTTCTTCTTCTTCTTCTTCTTCTTCTTCTTCCTCTTCCTCCTCTTCCTCTTTCTCTTCCTCTTCCTCTTCCTCTTCCTCTTCCTCTTCCTCTTCCTCCTCTTCCTCTTCCCCTTCCTCTTCCCCATCCTCTTCCTCCTCCTCCTCCTCCTCCTCCTCCTCCTCCTCCTCCTCTTCCTCTATATTGACCTTTCTAGTAGAAAGATCTGGTCGTTGAATCAAAGATGCTATGAATGAATGATGTTCATCTTCTTCATCCAGAGTTAGATCTCTGAGCTGCATGATTTGCATTGCCTTGGCTGCCTGTCTTGCTCTTTGTGGAGGCTTCCTCTTGTTTCTGGCTACACCACCGAGATGTTGAAGCCGTGCCTATCGCATTTGCCTTTCTGTTTCCACCTTTCTGCTTGCAAGACCATCCCAGACGTCCGATCGATACAGAACTTCTTCAAAGACCTTTCTGGACTTCAGTGGATGATGAACAGTTGGTTTTCCTCGAGGTCTGTGCTGTTTCTTTGTCTCTTTGCTCAGACTCTCCATTTTGTAAAATCTTGGATTCATATAGATCAGGAAAGACTGACTCTTGATTTTCCAAACTGACCCCTATGTCTGCTGTGTCGCCTTTTGACTCACAGGAAGACATTGCAGATTAGAGAACACAGTGTCCAGGAAATCATTCAAAAAGAACTGCTGCTCATTGCTGCTCTCCTGCAACAGATCATGATAGGCTTTGATGTAGCCCGTCTCGTCCCAGAAAGACAGCCATTGTGAGCTCTTTTTCGGTCTTGCTTTCAATGGAGGGAAATATATCTCCCTTCTGCTTTCGAATGACGTTGAATGTGGTCCTTGACGGCCATGAGTGATCCCGTCCTCTACTTCCAAGCCAATGTTGCATGCAACATAGGTGACATGAAGGAGAGTCTGATCGATGCTGGTGACTGTCCAACATTTCATTGCATCAGACAATGAGATCGGGCTAGGCTCCCTGCCCTTCAAGGCTGACTGATCTATCATCATCCAAACCTGACTAGTAAATTGGCAAAAGAGACGCATAGACGTCACTGGTATGTTCTGCAATGCGAAGGGCATGTGCCACGCCTTCATCATTAGCATCGGATTGGCTGTGATTGCCTTTTGAAGCTCGTTCCAAGTCGGATTGGGTCCAATGGGAAACACAGCCATCTGATCAGATCCTTTCAACAGGGCAGAACTTCGCGATGCATGGGCTTTGTCATGTTGAGCTTTGGAATTCAGACCCATCAGACCAAGCACTCGAAAGTTGTTGCTTTCCTGAATGGCCTCCAGACATGGCTGTAAATCCAACTCCAGGTCGTGCAGAAAGAACATGTTGGCGTTTCGCATGACATTCCGAAGTTCCAGCAAGGCCAAAGACTCCTGAACATGAAATTCATAGACAATGGGGGTCGAGCATCGAAGCATGTGATTCAGCATGCCCGTCAGCATGCCAAGGTTGGATGGGTTGAGACCTCTCAGTTGAATCTGGGTCCATTGAATTTCTTTCATTCTTCTGATCAGAAACTCAAACCATACATTGGAGGGAAGCCAGAGCACTGGTTTGGACTCCATGTAATGCTTCGCCTGAACTGGGTGGTCAGCCATGAAAACATAGATGTTGATGGACGCATGCGAGCCATCAAGTTTCTCAACAGAGTCCGTGTGGCCTGTCTGCTGATGCGATATTCGTCTCTGACCCCATATGTCTTGGTCTTGCCACTACGAAGGACCTTGATAGTGCTTTCACATTCCTTGTGATAGCTGGCAGCCAGGCAGTAGGCATCGCTGTCCTTGGTGAAGTGTGGAACATTGTTGGTGGTGCAAATGGCCTCGTAATAGAGGTTGTATGTGTTTCTGAATGTCATGTGGGTTTGAAGTCCACGATCCTGAGGCATCTCTGCCTGTAATGTGCCATACCCGTATAGCATGCAGTGGTGGTGGATGGTTCCGAGGTTGAATCCGGCTGCCGCATAAGACTCCTCCAACGCAGGCAATCTCCAAAGGCCCACCACAGGAGAAGATGACTTGGGAGTGAAGGAGACGCCCACGTCGACCAGAAGCTCTCCGTTTCGGCGATCCAGCATGTGATCCCAGTCCAGGCTGGACAGATTGTTTTGGAGAGTGAGCTCTGGAGAGACATACTGGCCTTTTTGACCATCCTTGGTGAACAGCTTGATGCCCTTTCCCTCTACGGCGAAAAAGAACGATCCATACATGGTGAGATCAGGGTCTTCCTGAACGAGTTCCTTCATGGTCTCCTGGACGTCCAAGAAGACTTGGTTCACCAGAGGAATGGTCTTTTGGCCTTGAGAACTGCCCTTCTGTTTGTATTGCAGGTCGTCCAGACCGAACGACATGTATGCCATCCAGCTTTCTTCGGCTTCCTTCTCGATGGCAGGAAGAACGACCTTCTCCCAGAAAACGTTCAGAACCTCTTTTGGCATCATGTTCATCCGTCTTCCAGTCATGGGATCCCGGTGAATCATGCAAGGAAAGAAGATGTAAACCCTGAGTTCGTGGCCGGTGGAAGAGGAGAGCTGTCCGATCGCCATATGTGGGATGGCATTTAGAGGAAACTTCTTGCATAACCACTCTGTGTGCTGTCCCGAAGCATTCCGATCTTCCTCCAACTGAGGGATGAGAATCTCTACGTAGACATGGTTGTGCCTCTGAATGACTCCAGCCTTGCCATCATAGCAGGGCGTCAGATATATGCCGATGCTGTGCTTGCATACCAGCTTCCTCGTGGTCCAGATTATGCTGTCTATGTCGACGGAGATCTCGATGTCACTCGAAGAGAATTCGATCTTGTCTTGCTCCAGATCTACCCACACATGCTTGTCTTCTTTGTCGCCAAACATATGGATGCGACCATGGATGAACATGTCGTGGCCTTGTCTATATCTCTGATGGACTTCTGGATGATCTTCCACATAGCTGAGCATCTCTGCTGCACTCATCCTCTCTATCTGCATGCAAGGGGGATTGTTGAACGCCAGTCGACCATCCCAGGAAATAAAACAAGCTGACCTGAGGGTCTATCGGAACATCGTTCCCATCGACGTCCACCTTGCCTATCGTCATAATATGGTCCATAAGTGCAATGGGGGGGCCTAGATGGAACATCTGAAATGACTCTGCAAGGAGACGATATCCATGGTCTCTCCACATAATCCAAGCGGGCGCTTGCACCATCCTTTCATAGGGATGTGTCATAATCGAATATACTTCGGGTTGTTGAAGCATTTCCAAGGTGGGGCCGTCATCGTATTCGTCGTAGTCGTAGTCATGCAAGAGGAATTGGTTTCCTCTGTAGGCACGAAGGGGCATCGGTAAAGAAATCCTGGGAAAGCGTGAAATGATTCCCAGTCGCCAATCCTTGACTTTCTTGCGGGAAGCTCTGACTGCATTGGATAGTTGTTGCTGATCGTGATTCTCTCCTTCGATCACAGTCTGTTTCTTCTTGATGGAAACCTTCTGACGCAGATCAATGCCTTGGGCAGGATGATCTGCTTGACACAGTCGGGCGCCATCAAGTATCTTGTGTCGTTTGATCAAAGAGAACAGTCGCTTCGCTCGTCCCTCGATTCCATGCATACGATCATCATCCCTGTTCTTGTGACTCATAACCTGATCCTCCCCATCTTTGTCCTCAGCTTCCTCCACATCCAGATTTGTTTCAAAGTGTCCCGCATCGCTGGCGACCTTCTCAGAAATGAAAGCATGACAATCGCCGCAAGAGTTGCTAGCAATCATCAAAGAGCGCAGCAACCGACTTTCCTGCCATTGATCGCCACCAGATCGCATAGATTCTATTGTTTCCTCGGACAATTCCATGTAGTCCCAGTGAGCGTGTGGTTGAGTGCAAAAGTGCAGATAGTCCTGAAAGCTGGTCCTGCATCTTTGGCAAATGGCTCCGAGCATGTTGAGGCGTAGAATGTGTCCGCATGGCAAGGGAGGAGACTTTGTGAGCGAACATTCTGAGAGCGTGTTCCAGGTCTTCTGAAGGCCGTTCTCCATGCACATGTGAAGAACGGCACAACTGGTGGGTCCACAGTCGTAGCTGTTTTGTTTCCAGTCTCTGATCATCACACAGACCTTGTCCACATCTCCAGGGTTCCAGTTGTGAAGATCGGCGATGAGTTGCCAATGTTCCGGCCCCCTCCAAGCTCTCCAGTCTGAGTCATACTCCCGATTGTCTTCACTGACCCTTCTTCTGAACACGTAGGCGATGTGGGCGTCGTAGTCGAAGACAACGGGAAAGTGGTGAGAGGTCTGAGAGTGATGAATGAGGAACGCCACAGGAATCATTGTAGAGGGCTCCTCCATCAGCACCCAATGGGCAAACCTAAATCGCCCAATGTCCATGGATCCCATTCGAAGGTCAGGAGGGATTTCGGATATCATGATGAAATGACAAAGTGGATCGGCCTCTTTGTCATACCAGTGGGAAGCCAGATAAAAGTTGCAAAGAAGACTGTCAAGCCAGCATCTGATGTCCAGGGTGTGGAGCTCCGAATATGTGCTATACCACAAGAGAGATGATGACAAGAGGATCCCTATGGAGCAATCAATCTCATCAACAAAGGTGTTTACATCGATCGTCGTTTACTCACTGCCAATCTCTCTTCTGGATGCTTGGACTGGAGGGAGATTTGGGCCTACATCAATGTCTGACTGGCGTCTAGCACAATCCTCCCATGGGAGCGACATTTCCTGTGAATGCGCTTGGTTCTCGCTCGAAACGATGTTTTCGGCAGGCTTTTGAGCATGCTTTCGCTTAGGCTTTGGAGGTCTTCCTCTGCCTTGCTTTTGGACTGCATGACGCCATGCATGCCATCGCCTCTTTTCAGTATGGACTTGGAAAAGGTATCTCATACCTGATTGTGGATTAGCAGAAGTCTTGCCACCTCCCGAATGCTGTTTCTTTGACAGTGCGTCTTCATCCTCTCTATGTTGCCTTGCATCGTGTGAAATGCAAGCGAGTTCACTCCTGGATGATCTTCCTATGTTCTCGTTGTTGTTGCCATTGCTGTTGGCAGTGGCGGCAGTGGCGGCAGTGGCTGGAACATGCAATAAAGCATTGCAGAACACACAATGGTAGACTTGAATCACATACCTCGAGTTGCAGAAGGTTTGGCAGTTGTCCCATTATGTCATGCAGATTGTTTTGCAGGTGATGTATCTTCCTCCTCGTCTCTGATATGACTTGAAGCATCTTCTCACTCATGAGGTCTTCCCGTGATCCGTCGTATGGCAGCTGACCCAATGAGTTAAATGCATGCCATCATCTCTTTTCAGTATGGACTTGGAAAAGATATCTCATACCTGATTGTGGATTAGTAGAAGTCTCGCCACCTCCTGAATGCTGTTTCTTTGACAGTGCATCTTCATCCTCTCTATATTGCCTTGCATCGTGTGAAATGTGAGTGAGTTTGCTCCTGGATGATCTTCCTGTGTTCTCATTGTTGTTGCCATTGCTGTTGGCAGTGGCGGCAGTGGTGGCAATGGCTGGAACATGCAAGAAAGCATTGCAGAACACACAATGGTAGACTTGAATCACATACCTCAAGTTGCAGAAGGTTTGGCAGACATCCCATCGTGTCGTGCAGATTGTTTCACAGGTGATGTATCTTCTTCCTCATCTCTGATATGACTTGAAGCATCTTCTCACTCATGAGGTCTTCCCATGATCCATTGTGTGACAGCTGACCCAATGAGTTAACATCTAGTCTTCCGGTGATCCAATCCTTAAAAAGAAGCTCAACAGCCATACTACACCACCAAGAGGGGTTTGGGAGCTTTGGGAAAGGATTGATATGGAATGGGGCAAGATAGAGGTTGAGGAATGTCAAAGATTGATAGAAAGCATGCCTAGAAGACTAGAGGCAGTGATAAAGGCAAAGGAAGGGCATACAAAGTACTAAAATTGTAGAGTAGAGATGTTGCTCAAATAAGTGTCCCAATGACATGTCATTTTGAAATGGTTATATCTCAATCACATGGCAACCAAATCACATGACTAAGGGCTCATCTTCAGGGCAGGTGTCAGGGCTATTTATGACCCTGCAAGGGTTAGAGCTGATACATTTTAGTTCTTTTGCAAATGTTAAGTCTTTCCAAAATGCTCCAACATTGGGACACTTATTTGAGCCACTGTATGACTAGCTATGACTTATTCCAGGTTGATCTTATACAAGAGATGATTCATTGTGAATCATTCTGAGTCATTCTTGCTTGATCCCTAATTGTGGGAATTCAAACCTAAGCATGGGAAGGTTCGGTCAAGCTCGGTCAGGCTTAGTCAAGTTCAACCTAATTATGGGAAAGTAACTAAAGTGTAGTAGAAGTGTATGAAATGTGAAGTAACTACTAAGTAAGAGAAGAAACATAACATACATCTCATGTAATCAAGCACCCATATAACACCATTGGCATTAAAACCAAATGTCACCTCTGAATGCTGCCCTACCAGCTTCATTATGCAAACCATTGCAGGTTCCCCCAATGGAACACAATGATAGTCTCAATGATTTGTGTTATGCTAGTCATTCGTTGATGGACAAATACTTGAAGGTCTACTCTTGTCTTGAGGGAGGCACTCATGAAGAGACACAACATCCTCAATAACAAGGTTACTAGGTCAGGGTTATGATTGAACAGACCAACAAGGTTATGAGGTCTGGTTGAGCAGACCAGCTAGGTCCAGGGTTCTAGTTGATCAGACTAGTGAGGTCAAGGATTCTAGTCAGACAGATTAGGATATGAGACTAAGCGTGAATTACAAAAGATCAAGTATGAGAGAATACAAAGTATGTGACATGTCTTATATAGTGTTAGGTAAAGGGGACACATAATCATAGATGAAGAAGGAACATCAGAGAACAGTCAGATGATGAGTAATAAGGAACATGTAGTCAGTACAAGAGAACTGACTAAAGGAGGGTGAGTCCAATGTAAGTGTATCAATGACTAATAGAACATGAGTCATACCCCCTTCCGAGTGGAGATGAAGTCCAAAGAAGAACGGCTTGGGGTTTAGTTACAGTTCAATGAAATGAATAGAAAGTGGACCAAGAATAAGCAGAAAGTAGTCCTGCTTCATGGTGTAGATTCCCCAGATGGCAGTGGGGGATAGGTAAGTGACAGAAATGAGTATGACAGAAGAGAAAAGGAGGGAAATTGTAACAATTTGGACATCAGCCAATGATTAAGCCCAACATAAAAGTGGCATTGGATTATACCATAGTGCCATAATAATATCATTGAACAGTGCTGCCTTTTTCCACAAATCTCACAACATGCCATCTTCATCCAGACAGAAAGGTGGAGTAGGGCAGGAGAAGAGTAGGGAGAGTGTGTAGGGTAGGCAAACAACACCCATTTTGAAATGACCAGACTCACTGAAGAGCTGATAGTCTGAGTTGAGATCAAGCATGGTGAGGAATCAGTGAACAGTGGAGAATGGGAAATCTCCAAGTGAACAAGACTGGGGAGTCCAGTCATTCACCTGAGCATTTATATACTATTCTAAGGTTTGTACATGTGGATAGTAGATCTTCAATATCCTGTGTCTTATCTACCATGAGGAATACATGTATATACAGCCCAAATAGCTGGATTATACCCTAGAGGATGAAGGGGAGTCATGGTGAGTCAGAGATGTACATGAGCATGAGCAGGAGGAGAGATAGGGGCATGAGGCAGAGATAGTGCATCGAGATGAAATACATGAGGCACCCATGAGGCAATAGATGATATGACTATCTATGACTCATTCCTAATTGATCCAACTAGTTGTGACTCATCCTCAGTTGATCTGACTAGATCTAACTAGGGTAATCAGTAGTGTGATCAGTATGTGATCAGTACTGATGAGGTTGAGAGTTTGATTCTCTCAATGGGCAAATAATTAAGTAGCATAGTAAAGTGTACAAAATGTGTAATAATAACTAAGGGTTAGGCAGAAATGCAACACAATTGTGCAGAGGAGTCTGTGAGAGACTGTCTTGTTTTGACATGGTGGGCCTTCACCAAGTAGCATGGTTCAGGAAGTGAGTGGTGATGGGTGTGTGGGTCAATGTGCCAGTGTTGTGCTGCCAATGTGGCCTGTCCTGCAGGTCAGTTGGGACTGCTGAATGTTGCTGTTGTTATGACTAGTTGTATTCTATATTGATATAGTCACCCAAGAGACCCTTTCACGGTGTAGCACCTTCACTGATGTACTCTTTGTCAATCATGAACATTTGTGTCACAAGTACTGTCCAGTGTCAACATAACTTGCTAGATATAATATCTCCAGAAAATGCATAGTAAAAGGCAGCATACATGGCTAACATGGCACTGTAAGTAGAGTACTGTAAGAGATGACCATCAACAAAGAATCATTGCCAACAAGAGACCCAAGACTCTCCAAATAAAGAAGTATCAATATCAGCACAATAAACTCTGTCTGAAGATATGGCTAAGGAATGAATAAGAGGATAGAAGGTACTCCTATTCCAAGAAGATATCCAGCCAAAGCAAAGATCATTAGAAGATTGGATCCAGCTATCTTGCACACACAAACTGCTATAGGAAATAAGCCTTTCAGCTCTCCACACACATATAGTATGATCATGAGATCCAGTGACAATGTAGCTGCCATCAGGTGAATATGCAACAGATGAGACTGAATATATGTGTCCCTGGAATGGACCTACCACATGCTGCCCAGTGGTTGCATTCCAAACCCTAATGGTGCTGTCATCTGAGCCAGAAACAATGTGGATGCCATCAGGTGAATATGCAACAGACTTGACTGTTCTTGTATGCCCCTGGAATGGACCTGTTACACACTGCCTAGTGGTTGCATTCCAAACCCTAATGGTGTGGTCTGAAGAGCCAGAGACAATATGGCTGCCATCAGGTAAATATGCAACTGAGCAGACTAAACCTGTGTGCCCCTGGAATGAACCTGCCACACAGTGCCCAGTGGTTGCATTCCAAACCCTAATGGTCTTGTCTGAAGAGCCAGAGACAATGTGGCTGCCATCAGGTGAATATGCAACACAGTTGACTGAAGATGTGTGCCCCTGGAATGGACCTGCCACACACTGCCCAGTGGTTGCATTCCAAACCCTGATGGTGTCGTCCTTTGAGCCAGAAACAATGTGGCTGCCATCAGGTGAATATGCAACTGAGTAGACCCAACTTGTGTGCCCCTGAAATGGACCTGCCACACACTGTCCAGTGGTTGCATTCCAAACCCTAATGGTGTTGTCTGAAGAGCCAGAGACAAGGTGGCTGCCATCAGGTGAATATGCAACAGATGTGACCCAATCTGTGTGCCCCTAGAATGGACCTGCCACACACTGCCCAGTGGTTGCATTCCAAACCCTAATGGTCTTGTCTGAAGAGCCAGAGACAATGTGGCTACCATCAGGTGAATATGCAACAGAGTTGACTGAATCTGTGTGCCCCTGGAATGGGCCTGCCACACACTGCACAGTGGTTGCATTCCAAACTCTAATGGTCTTGTTATCTGAGCCAGAGACAATGTGGCTGCCATTAGGTGAATATGCAACAGAGTTGACTGAATCTGTGTGCCCCTGGAATGGACCTGCTACATACTGCCCAGTAGTTGCATTCCAAACCCTAATGGTCTTGTCTGAAGAGCCAGAGACAATGTGGCTGTCATCAGGTGAATATGCAACACATTTGACTGAAGATGTGTGCCCCTGGAATGGACCTGCTACACACTGCCCAGTGGTGGCATTCCAAACCCTAATGGTCTTGTCTGAAGAGCCAGAGACAATGTGGCTGCCATCAGGTGAATATGCAACAGAGTAGACCCAACTTGTGTGCCCCTGGAATGGACCTGCCACACACTGCCCAGTGGTTGCATTCCAAACCCTAATGGTCTTGTCCCAAGAGCCAGAGACAATGTGGCTGCCATCAGGTGAATATGCAACACATTCAACTGAATTTGTGTGCCCATGTAAGGTATGAACATCTCCTGGCCAAATGGATGGGTGTCCTGAGGTGCTGGAGACATGCTTTTGCAAATGCTCAACCCAAAGTTTACAAAGTGGGGAGCTGGTAGGTGTCTGAGGCATGGCTGAGAGATAGAGGTGGGGGGTGCATTCCCTCAGGACAGGAGCAAACACTTGGATAAATTGGAATCCCTCTGAGGCAAGGGTGGCTGTCTCTTGGTCCTAGTGATATCCTGGTTAGATCTGATCACTGGCTATTATCAGTGACCTTACCTTGGTCCACTTTCTCAGTATGGTGCAGGTCTCTAGGGCAGATAGGATGGTTGACAGGGGAGAGGAGAGGGAGAGAAGGCTGATGGCTTCAAGCCAGAAGGGGAACTTGTCTTTGAAGAAGAGGGTCACTTCATTTGACAACTCTGCAGTACAGTCTGTGTCTTTCATGTGGACCATCCAGTATTGACAGGAGTATGCAAGATGCGGAGGAATAGTCTCATCCACACGAGTCTGCAGACCAGGGATGGCAGCATTACGGATCCTGGAGTCCTTGAGCTCACAGATGTTGAATCGGAGCATTTCTCGCATGCATGCAAGCAGCGCTCGCCCGAGACAGAGAGAATGCGCAGGTTGGATGTTGACATGGAAAAGGGAAGTGCGGGCTTCGTCAAGTAAAAAGTCACGGAATGAGCTATGAAGGGGACGGATGGGTTTCTCCTCATCAAGAACTCCATCCAGCAATGATCCTAGGGGTTTGATGACATCTCAGACATTCAGGCATCCGACAAAGAGAGTAGAAAGTGACTCGATAGAAAGGGGTTCATGGAGGGCAAGTACGATGGCCATCACCTCTCGGAAGCGGCGCCGCGCACCATCCAGGATGAATTGTTGCTCGAGTATACTTTGGTAGAGCTCGTCTAGTGGGTGGATCTTGTCTAGTGGGTCGATACCTTCACTGTTGACAACTGGCACAAGTATCTTGAACCGTTCGTGTAAATTCAGTCCCGCCATACCGATCCCTTGAATGATTTTGCAGGCAGTGGAAGCCCACTGGAACAGTTTCTGCGAATGCTGAACAAGTAATAAACACCATTCATCGTCGGGCCACAAAGATTCGAGTTCGGTAACTTGTTCACGTAGCGAGTGACGGATGAGTTTCTCGATGTCTCCATTGACGTCACGCTCAGGGATGTTGCCTATTGGTTTATGAACGATCTGTGCGCAAGGAGGGAGTTTCCTCAGGATGTCGGTCTCTGGGCGAGCAGTGATGAGGAAACGAAGATGGTTCGGAAGCATGTTTGCAGTAATTTTCTCGGAAATGGCACTTAAAACGTGTTCACAACTGGCTGGGTCGCCGCTCTCGTCGAGGGCATCGATAACGATCACCAACGGCCCGATGGCATGCAGGTGCTGGCTAGGTTCGATGATGAGCCTCTCGAGTTGCTCCATCGGCGACTGCGACGTGCGAAGCGCTGGATCGTCTTTCAAGACCTGCCAGAGCACGGACTCGTACTGCGCATCACGATAACAGAGGTCACGTGCGATGGTGGTGAACAAGTTTGTCGGGTTACGGTTCGCGACATCAGACTTGGAGAAGCAATACAACGAGCCCAGCCGTTTTTGTCCGTCATAGAGTCGAGCAATGGCGTGAGCCACCGCTGACTTGCCCGATCCGGCGACACCGGTCAGAAGGCAGACTCGTGGGGTATCCTCGTTGGGATTGTTGAGAACGTCGCAAATTTCCCTGAGGAAGGTCTCGCGAGTCCCTGGCAGGCATCCCTTCTCCCACTGAAACCTAGCGCCTGTCGCATGCGGTAGTTTGTCCAGGTCGTTACTTTCTGCGGTATTCTGCGTCACTTCCACTATATTGGCCATCCTTAAATATCCGACTACCAGTTGTAAGACGTCAGACTTACCAATGTGTTCCACGATGTTCATCATACGAACGACGGTGACCCCTGTCTGTACTGTGACTCCTTCCAAGAGCCCCTTTCTGAGTTCCTGGAAACTGTCCTCGTAACCAGCGATCGTCATATCAATGTCAATGATCGTATATTTCACCACCCGAGTCCCTAGATATCGAACTTAGTATTTGTCATTGTAAAGCCAGTGGCAACGAACAAAAGGTATTTCGCGAATATTCGGCAATGAAGTACCCGCATTCCGTTACTTGCTGGATAAGAAGCTTGATAGTTTTCGCATGCTTGTCCATCTTCTTCAGAAACTCGATGTCATCGACAAACGAAAAGGCATCGCTCATCATGCCAGATAGGCGAATGATCCGGTCGTCGCGATTCTTCTGCTTTATGAGCACCTGTATGAGGCATGATCAGCAGACGAGTGGGGGAGGTACGAATATTCAGCAACAGACTTGGTTCGCGGCTGATATAACAGACCACGCTAACAATGCATACGGGTGAATCTGTGGACATTCAGACCGTGTAAACCTCCAGAGATCGAGACAAAATACCTCTGCGATCGCAGTCACGATGTCGTTGAAGCGCTCCATCCTCTTCAACAGAACAGGCCATGTATTCTCAAATGTCTGGACCTTGGTCACGATGTTGGTGACCGTTGGACTAGCATCCACCACCGAGCCCACGAGCCCAACAACTCTGGGAGTGGAACTGAGCGGGTGAACAGCATCGGTCGCCCTAGCGACGGCATCTGCAGCTTGTCGTTCTTGTGCACCGCCCTGACCATGCAGTTGAGTGGCGAACGTGAACTTGATGGTAATCCCTGAAAGATCGGACTTATCGGAGGTTTCCTTGCGAAGGGTGTCTTCGAACACTTTTGATAGCAGCGCTCGGGTTAGCAACGATCATGTTCAGAGTGGTTTGTTAGAATCGTACCATCATTCTTCAACCTTTCCGACACCCCGCCGATGGTATCAGAGAACGTTCCAACGACTTTGTCCTTTCTAACGTGATGTTTCTTGTATACTTTTATGACGAGGACGGAGTGATCGTCCCCGTCCCTGACAATGATCAGTTCCCTCATACGAAACACAGGACATATACCCACAAATAGAAAACGTCGTCCCAGGCAGTCCGATTGTTTGTCTCCTTCGCACTATCGGTTCGGAACTGCGAACTTTCGCCTACAGAAATTTCGATATAAAATCGTCTTGCCACTAGAAGCTTGCGCCGTGACTGAGCACAAAGTTCAATGTCTGAAAGAGAGCCAACTCGCGTGTGATGAGAAATCCAGCATCGCAAGGTTCAAGCGCTCACCTCTGATGGTGATCGATTTCGCCCTTCGACCAAGGTCAGCACATTCCGGACGGGATCATCAAGATGACCCGATGGACATACATGATGCTTTGAGCTGGGTTGGCAGTATTCATGGTTTTATGGGCAAATCTGGTGAATACACGGGAGAGTCGATACTTCTAACACCATTTTTTAGCAGGATAATGATTCCAAGCATACCTGTAAAAAGGTCAAGGAATGGCTGGAGGAGTAGGATTTTCCTACTATGGTATGGCCTACACAATCTCCTGACCTAAACCC
>JBBPOB010000656.1:0-14249 GCA_038091275.1 Tylopilus subfusipes | reverse complement strand
GGTCGCCACTGCGGAGGTGTCCGAACGCTATATATTCATGAATGGAGATATCGTTGTGGCAATCAACTTGATTTGCCAAGACTTCGTTCGACGTGTGCGTGGTGGTACCAACGTACTTCTGCAGGATCTGGTATGGTCCACTTGGAAGTTTGTAGGTGCAATACCGTTGAATGTCGAAGGGACCTGAAACTTCGGAGACAGGAATACGAGCACAACTATCGAAACCATAGAAATTCAGACCATTGTTTACACAGACCCGTCCCTGCGTGGCGGGGATGGATGTTTTGCTATAGTGAGTGACGGCGAACGGCTTTGTATCGGAGGCGAGGGTGATGCGTGATCTCAGGTGTTCAACAAGACTGGGCTTGAGTGCGGCATAATCGGTGAGCTGGATATAGGGTTCTTCTGGTAAAACGAATGGAGAACAGAGATCAACCAAGAGATGGAATGTGGCGGTACGCCACATGCTGAATACAACCGGACAATCCAGCTCGAATACTACGACCTCTGCATCAAGCTGGTCAGCAGGCAACGGCCACTCGTGAACGGTTATCTGCATGTTCTGATATTCCCGTTCGGTGGAACACTTGTTACAGCAGCCAGCATGGTACTCTGAGCCATACCAACTAATGGCGTAGTCGTGATCAAGTCGAGCTGCCTTCTGCTTGAGTTCGGCATGACGAGCATTCGCTCTCTCGAGTTCAGCAACCTTTTCACGAACGTCGTGCCGGGCTGCCTCTTCGATTCGAGCCTTGAGATGCTGAAGGTGCGAAGACTTTCTATAGAAGCGGATGGCAAAACTGTCTGCGATGATTGAGGGTGAAAACACCGACCACCTGCTTTGGGATTGGGAGTGGCGACGTGAGAGATACTGATATGCGCGCTGGAGACGACTGAGGTTTCCAGTTCTGGAAAGCAACAGATGTTCCAGAAGACTGGTGGGAACTTCTGGAGAGTAGTCTGCGAGCATGGGGATTTCCTTGACAGCTATTATGTCGAGTGCAATCCAAAGCTCGATTGTGGTCAACAGCATGACCGACAACAGCTCTGGATTGTTGGCGTACGTCTCCAACGCACTGGAGGAGTATTTGTTCACCAAAAACTCCAGTTCTTCGCAAGCTTTATCGCTGTTTGTGACCTGATTAACCCATGCGTCAATACCCTGTTCAATTGCCCGCTCGACATCGTAGAGGGCAACATAAGGTTCAATACGATACGCCTCCTTGAAAAACACCCCATCAGTGGACAGAAAGTCGTCCAGGGAACCTCTAGAACGGTGTTCTGGTTTAAAGCGAGTGTCGAAAGAATTGGAGCTTCGATCGGCGAGAGAGCTGCGGAGGTAGTCACCACTAGTCAAGAGGGAAAGCTCGGTGTCTTGGGTGAGATAGAGCTGAGAGGGCGTCCAGGGAGGGGATACACGTTGAGCTGCCTGTACCTGGTCCCACCTCTTCTCCAGGATCGATCGAAGGGATTTGCATGTTTGTAACACGATAGCAGAGAGCCAGTCCAGCACGGAAGAGCCGAGCTTCCTAACCCGTCGGGTGATCTTGGCTAACATGAACTGGAGTAGATCATTGGGGAGGTTGGCACAGATCTTTTCCTTCGCGAGGCAGCACATGAAGAACAACATGAATTGCTTGTAGGTAAGAGAAGACCGGTCCAGTGAGGTCTGTATGGCAACCCTGACAAGGAGCCAGAGCGAGGAGCGACGCCAGGGTAACCTCGAGCTGTTCCATACGACGTCGTCCCCCACGCGCTTTGTGATACGAACGATGTCAGCAGGGCGACCAACACTTCTCAAGATGCCGGTGAGCAACTCGGTGATATAGCGAGGGTGGACAGTGTCTCGGTCTTCGTTAACAGTGGACTGCGCTTTACGGCTCGTTGGAGCAGCATCGAGGACATCGTCGTTCATGTGAACGAGGAAGTTGGCAAGTTCGGAGAGAAAGCCCTCCTTCTCAAACTCGGCATTGGGAATCTCGATCGCCGGCCCGGGATACGAGCATATGAGCTTTCCTTGTGTAGTCATCACCTTCTCAGCCTTCGGGGATACCTCGAAGGACTCGAAAATAGTGACATTTTCACGCTTTCTGAACAAGACAGCTGCGTTTTGGGCTCGGATAAGAAATGCGAGGATATCTACATGCTGTGAATCTCAGGACAGACTGGAGGCTCAAAGGGCTTACCTCCGACGTTCATGCTGGTGAGTTGAGAGACGGTTCGGGACTCGTCCAGGCTTTCAAACTGGACAGTGGCTAGCAAATTGTCTAGCATTAGAGGAATACAACGCCACTGATGCAAGTCGCCTTTGTCGACGTGGTCATTGTAGAGATGCGCCACAGCCGTGACCGCTGTAGCTAAAGAACGATCATTGGGGATACTGTGGTCATCCCCATCGGGGAGCTGGAGGGGACAAAATACATGCGTAACGATGTATTGCAGTGTGGGGAGATCGGGAGGGTCGAGGACAGGGTGAAACATTTCAGGGATGGTTGAACGGTGTTGAGAATGGCTTTGAAGCTAGAGAGTGAGGCACTGAGGGGCGGGGAAGGGGCGAAAGGTATCAAGGCCCCTTTTATGATATTCGTCAATCTGTGGCGAGGAATTTGTCCCAAAGTCTGAAGTCTGAGTCTGAAGGATAGCACAGGATGGACCCACACGTTGCCAATAGGGAACAAGACACAAAGTCGCCGCGCGATTCGAGGTACGAAGCTCTTACAGATATAGTGGAACATAGGGTCCTAGGCTGCTGTGGCCACCTGGCGGTGCCCGCGGTCTTCGGCACAGCTACACCCACAATCGTGAAAAAGGTAGGAGGATCAAGATAGGACAACCTACCTGGACTCAGATAACGTACTACTTGCATTGGCTTCAAGACATGGCGCCAGGACCGCCTTGAATACCAGCTGCAGTTGAAGTCGAAGTGCACAAGTAAGAGTTACTGCACTGAGTACTAGTTAGAGGCAATTTCGTCTACTGAGAAAACAAACTTACTGTCAATACTGCTGTTTTCCAAGCGCCCGTTGAAGCGCTTCTTTGACGACGGACCGCACGGCGTTCTGGACGACGGTCGACTCGTTCGAACGGGGCTTCCAAATTTTTCGTTTACTCGGGTTGTGGTCACGGGAGGCATCATGCCGAGAATGTCGTGTGCGCCGCAGATCAACCGATCAATACAATCGGGACACCAAATCAGCATCCGTCCTGAACAAACTACAGTCGACACCTGACCCACTATAGCACATACTCCCTCATAGCCCATAGCATTTTTGATATTCCAAACTGCCCTGGTTCACCATATGTGACCTCCTGGGTAACACATACCTCTGGGCCTCTCCCGAGGGGTATGCGTTAGGAGGGGGACTCACGACTGTATCGATCGCGCTAACTTGAAACAGGTTGCAGTCCTACTAGTAGTAGCGAACTTGGTGTGACTTTCTAAACGAAACACTGTCTACGCAGTGATTGGGCAAAGGAACATGCGTGAACTTTGTGGCAGGCCACCGTGGTCCTGGACCTGGCGCAGAGTTCTCCGCTGTCCATGCCGCGAACGACGGTGCCCGCAGCGATGTTGGCCCGGGAGAAACCCTTGAGAGAGGATCTCGGTAGCTAGCGTTTACCACTGCCGCGGCCCCACTGGAACAAGTCCGAGTTGGAGACGATAAACTAACTTTGGTACATATACAACATGTGAAGAATCCATAGATCAATCGATCAAACTCCAGCCCACTAGATACTATCGTTGCACGCTAGTTCAAATTGTCCTTGGCATTCTGGACGTTGTCAAGACGCCCGAATCATCAGTCACCTAATCACGAGAAGAAGTAAAACAGAACTCACATCATCATTCGCATCGGCGAAATCGTCCTCAGAAAGCAGTTGTCCGTCGAGAAGTTTCCCCATGTGCGTCGGTGCAAAGCGCATGCCCTTTCTACGAAGGCTCGTCAATATACCCAACGAATTCATTGGCGAGTGCTGGAAAGTGTGCACGGCCTGCAAGCCCCTTGGTCGATTCCTTGGCGCGATGAACCCGTCGCTTCCGACTTCAATGCCCTTTTCGCATTGCAGGTCCGTCGTGTACAAGAAAAGGAAGCGACACAACCGGATGTACGTCTCGTAGTCCTTCAGGTATAGCTGCCCGGCAAACACGTTCAGCTGATCCACAAGAGGCATGGCGGAAGTCAGCCCGGTGCTGCAGGTGGGGACGCTGTACAAGGCAAGATCGTCGCATGGTTTCATAGACTTGTAGACACGAGGTGTGTAGAGATGGAGGCGAACCTTGTCGCTCGACCTGATATCCGGTAGCAAGTGGTTGACTTCGTAGGGGCTGAAAATGACAAGCACTTCGTTGTGCGCTCTTTTGCTGGAAACAACCCACATGACGGGGCGCAAATAATCGTCTACCTTCCGCGTAGATATGACGGTCTTCGTAAAGTCCATTGTTGCCAATACAGATGGATTCCAAACGTGCACCTCGTTGAAAACTGCAGACGTCGCTCCAAGCGTCTCGAAAGCCGGACGGAAAGCTTTGGTATTTGGAGGAACGATGCCTGTCTTGACAAAGGCGACGACATATGGGTGGATCGAGTGGATAGCTGGTGGAACCCTCGGCGGACGCTCCACTTGTCGCTCACGTTCAGCTTCATGAACGACTTCTCGCTCTTGTTCTTCATCCATGTCTACAGCTCGCGACGACGGAACACCGAGCTGAATGCAACGTTGGCGAATGTTAAGATAGGTTAGGAAGCCAGAGTTCGAAGGGTTGCGCGGCCCGTATAGATCTTCCAATCGTTTGGCTTCTGGCTGGAGCCACTTGGCCGATAGTTCTTCAGAGGAGAGCTGGCCACTACAGAAGCTAGTCCAAACAGCATATCTGGACGTGTGGTCTATTCCTTGTTGTGCCCAGTGAGGCGCACGCTGCTGAATATCCTCGCAGGTCTCACGTATCGCCCACTGCAAGATGTCCATGGAGCTAATAGTGCTCGAAGGGCTTCTACCAACCACGCAGCGGATGCGACGATCAACCTCGAGAGGTGCGAAAAACATGATGGAGTGACTATGACCCAGCTTGCGCATCCGCATACACCCTACATAGAAACAGTAAGATTCATGGACACGGATAGCCCAGATAGTACTAACCCTGAGCCAAACGATCCTTGGTGACCTTAGGGCCCAGCGTGACAGCCGCACGGAACCCACTAGGGAAATTGATATCGGTACCACGGGTATGAGCATCATCGAGATATATGACGCATTGGTCCAGCTGCTGGGCGAAAGGAGATGATAGTAAGAGCTGAGTGTCGCCGTCTCGTGTGAGCACTGTCAACTCGTCATGCTCATTGAAGTAGATGGCCGCAGAGGAACCTGGACTTTTGGCTAGCCATGCTTCAGCCAGCTCGCGGTTTTGAAGATCTAACATTTGGGCCCCAACATCCAACAGGACACGGATCTCGGGCTTCTGAGCAGCCAAAACATCGAGGAATTCAGGTGTCTTTTGCCGTTCGCCAGTCTTGTGGGCCGTGCACATGTAATGATTATTCTCTGGTTGAAGAAGATAAGCTAGAACCTTCGCATTTGTGCCACGCTGATGGACAGGATCATGCTGAGTGATGTGAAGCGGCAACAGGTATTGGCCATCGTTGGTCCCTGAAAACCCTTAAATACAGTTAAGCCAACAAGCACCGTAGCACGAGAGGCTCGTCACTCACCTGTCAACAGGCGCTCTCGCTGCTCTGCCAAGTCCCAACCCGAGCACGATAGCTTTTGTGGAAACTCCTTGGCTTCCCTTGGAAATACGACCCTCGACAGGTAAAAATCGACCGTTGCCTTATTCCGAGAGAAAAGCGGATTCAGAAACCTTCGCCATTGTTCCGATGACTTGATATTGATACCGCTCCAAGTCAGCAAATCTTCCGGAACACTGGGACACACTCTAACCCAGAGGCCATATTCCAAGGATGGATCTTCCTGTTTAAGCAAGATCTCAAAGGACGCCCGCAGCTGTTCTTCGTTGAGACCGCCATAGTAGTAAGACAGACAGGTCAGGATGATGGCGACGTCGGGGTGCCCGAACTCAGCTCTTTGTGCTGGGACGTCCTTTGCCCTGTACGGAACGGCAAGCATAGTGCGCGTCGGAGCAAGGCCATAGTCTACCCTCCACCGGCGTTCCGTGAGAGCAAACAAAAGTATGCCAGTGGCCAAGAGGCCGCGCAGTAATAACAGATCACCCCACAGAGGAGTCTGCTGAGCGTAGTCCTCCACTATTCGGACTTTGACGGGAGCGACATCCTGACATGATATGAAGCTACGAATCGCAATCCGTAGATTCAACGGGAGCGGTCGGAAGTTGAAGTTCGGAAGATGACCGTCCATTATGGCTTCCACTATCCACGATATCAACTCTCTACCGGTGTCCGCCTGCAAGACACGGAGGTGGGGGAATGATCCAGACGGACCGGACTCATGTTCTATCCCAAGGGGGGAAAGCTTTCGAAGCGAAGGCGCGCACTTGTTCACGAGGCCGAGAACGTGTTGCGTGGTCGTCCATCGTTCAGGGAAGCCTTCCACGGGTTGTTGAAGACCAATGGTATATACCAATTGGTAGCGAACGTGAAGGATCTCATCACTTTCGTCCAAAATATCTCGAGAACGAGAGTGAAGCCATCTCTGGAGATCTAGTAATAGGGTTGGTACTTCGCTGTCCCCCACTTGAGCCAACTGCATCTCCACGCTCACTAGCTTGAGCGACAAAACATGTTCAGGCTGGACGACCAGAATACCACGGTTGTGCATGCATTCCACCATAAGCTCATGGAGGGCGAGGACTTGCTGGGGATTGACCTCGAGAGAACGGGAGAATGGGATAAAGTATATTCGCCTGTTGGCCAACCCACCAAGGCGGTCCACCAGAAGCTGAAACATTTGCGCAGTCAACGCCTTTGGGACAATGACGCGGACAAGTTGATCGCCATCGGCAAGAACGACGACAGAGATGGGGACGATGACGGATGATTTCCCTTCGCCCATGTTGAGCTGCATAGCTGTGTTCTTGCCGGACCGTGGTGATATCATTTCGTTGGCGACGTCTACTTGAACGCGGCGAGTCAAGAAGTTGCCTTGAAGCTGATATGGACAAGGTGCATGGGATTAGCAGGTTACACATCCATACAAGGGAAACGTACCTGAACAAGCAGCCAATCCGGACGTTCGTCAGCAGATCTTTCGCGTCCTTGGTTCTCTGATTCCCTGAAGAACTCTTCGCCGTGATTGTCCAGGTGTAGCCGAAGTAGTCGTCGAGCACACTGAAGCTCGAGGAGTAGAAAGGCCAACTTTGTAAGACATCTCTTCCAATCGTCGGGGAGTACGATTGGTGAGTTAGACGCGAGGAATCGAAGAAGAGCGTGTGCGGTGACACGCGGCCATTGACCTGACTGTTCGAGCGCTTGTTCGCTTGGGCTCATCGGACCAAGATGCTGTTTGAGATAGTCCAAACTTTCAACGTATCTGAATCTGCACCGAGCGTAATGTGCCTGGAGTCTCGCGGTAGTGGGTTTCTTCGCTCGATTCGGCTTCGCCTTGCGAGCCGCCAGAGGCATTTCGCTCTCGAAGCTATTTGCACTTTGGCGAAGGACCGAGACATATTGACGCTGAAATTGACTTTCAGCGTCCGCCTCGACCACATTGATTAATTGATGTAACGAGTCAGAGCTGGAGCGTGAGATTTTCCCAACATGGTCGACGTATGGAGGGGCTTTTTGATATGGTCGTAACGATGGCGGAGGTCGGGTGAATAGTTGGTCCACTGTGAGTGGCCAAGGGACACGAAAGTGGATACTTCGCGAGGGTTGGAATGAATATTGAAGACTGGGGATAGAGACGGCTTGAGAAGGTACGTAGTTCAGAATAAACTGAACACAAGTCAGGTGCTCTCTGAGTTTGAAGTTACGATACCAGCTGGAGAAGTGGTTCTGAATATTGGACGTTAACGTCGCCACATCATACAGATCGGGGTTGAGTGAGCACGGTGGGGGAGTCTCGCACAACCAAGCGTCGAGCAACCGGCGATCCATTGCGTCAATGTCCGAGTCTCGTCTGTCGGTATACATTTTGAATTGACGGTTTCGCAAGGCCTTTGCACTTTCCCCAGGTCTTGCAGGTTCGGTGCTTTCAGGGCTGCGCTCGAAGGAGTGGGCGGAGTTTAGAACATACTCGCGCAAGGTGGCCTGGGAGGGGCCATATCCATCTGAGAGATTGTAGGAGTCATAGGGCGGTGGATCCTCCGAAGAGAAGCGCGGGTGTGATGCAAAGGCTACGAAGGCGGGGACCAGATCGCTATGTTTCGGCGAACCATACGCCATAGCGGGGAGAGAGAAGAACAAGTGAATCCATTTTTCTTCATTGCTCGTCCGTAGGAGATTGTATGCCTCGAGCCATAAGGACGGAAAATTAGGCTTCAACCACGAGCGGTCATATTGAAGCGACAAAGGTGTCTTCCCAGACACAGTCTGCCCCTTCCACGCTGTCAACATGTCCGTGACACACTTTGTGGTTTTCCCCTGCGTACTCCGGCAGCGGACTGTAGTCGCTGCTGTGTAAGCGCGATGCTCTCCTGAGGTAGGCTCCAGTAAATCTCGCGCCGGATACACAACGTCGAAATGTTCCCCGGAAGGCAGTCCGGAAAACTCAGATGGGAATAGACATGCAGCTCGGAGCGCAGCGCGCTTTAGCAGGTGCTCGTTGTGTGATGGAAATGATTGGAAGAGAGCGTTGGCTTGATTCTCTTGGAACAGAAGAACTCTTTCGCAATGCTCCTTGATTCCTTTTGCAACGACGTACAGCTCGTGATGCTGGGTACTCGCAGGGAGATCGCGCCACCCCACCTTTTGCATACACTTCAGGTGTTCGGGGTACCAGGTGCGCGTGGGACAGATGCATGCGAGCAGGCTGAGGAGCTCCGCTTCGCGAGGTCCGAACCTCATGATCGACCAGCAGCTGGCTGACCGAAGTAGAGACAAAGCTTCCTCCGTACCCGTCCTGTCTGTAAGCGGATCGGTGCCGCACCCGCTGGTGAGAGCATGTAGGTAAGCGCAGTACAACTTGTTTGTCAGGCTGACGTTCCCTGTCAGGCAGCCAAGATCGGTATCGACTTTATAAGTCTGGTATGTGACCCGTTCAAGGTTGGGACGGTGAGTGCAGATCTCGACGTGGACATGATGGCTGTCTCTCTGGAAGGAAATGTCGCCTTCCGGGATGAGGACACACCGGGGGTAGAGTCCACCAGGGTTGATCTCTCTAGACTTCGGGCGAAGCACTAGTTGATTAACCAAGCCGAACAAAGCTCCAATCGACTGATTCTCGTCGTAGACCATGCCACGGATGTTGCGTGACTGAAGGTCCCCATCATCATCGACGTTAAATGACAGGCCGTAGCGAGGTAGATCAACAGATAACTGTAAAAGCGATTGAGGTTGGTTTGAGTCGACTGGGGAGAGGGTGATTATGAGATTTTGTGGAGAGTCGAGTGGCTTCAAGAGACTCGAAACCATACTCCAGGTTGGGCTTCGGATGTCTACGAGGAGTACCCGACCTTTGCGCATGCGATATCGACCAGGCGTACAATCGATATTCCAATTCTCCGGTGAGCTTTCCCAAGGCTTTTCGAGAGGACGTATCTCTAACACGGACGTAGAAAGATTTAACCAATGAGCATGTCCTTGAATCAACACTTCCGGCAAGTCCCCTGCGAGCTCTTCGTGAGGAATGAGCTGAGTGGTTTCAGAATTGCATGTGGAAGCTCGTTTTGCTCGAATAACAAGATCGTCATTTCTAAGGGAAAAGTACACCTAGACAGCGTTGCTTGAGTTCCCATAGTCGAAGTATGCACCTCGTGCGTACTCGCCTGGTGATCAGAGATCAGATCCCGCGTCGAGTAGTCCATCCCTGGGAGATCGGCTGGTATGACATCAAGTGCTTCCTGTAGAAACGATCAGCAACCTGTGGTACCAATGCAACGACGTTATCGACCTTGCCAAAAATTTGGTTGTACAGTGGATGTCGCACAATACCGTCCGGTAATCTACCTAGTGGCTTTCCGTCCACCAGAAGTAACCCGTCCAGCAGGTTAAAGGACACCACTTGCGAGCATTGACTTATTGTCGACACCGTCGTGCACGAAAGCCACGGCGAATCTGAGTGAGGAAATGGTTTCCACTTCGAACCAGGGCGGTAGAGAGGCCAAACCCTGCGAACTGCGAGATCGATACCCTGATTGCCAGTATGAGTTCGGATAATGTCCTCCCTTAGGACACCCTCGAGGGTCAAGGAGAGACGACGATCTCGGTCCAAGAGTAACCGAGAATGTATGGGGAGGCAGGAGACATGCCCGGGCGTGTTGTCGTGGATAAGTATAGCCGAAGAAAGCAGAACCTCGACGTCCTTTGCAGAGGAAAGGACCTCTCGGATCATAGCAGGGTCGACGTCGAACGTGCTTCGACAAATAGCGGCAATATCCCGTAAAAGTCCACGAAGCTCCTCATCTCCGTGTGTTCCTGTGAGTTTATTCGACAGATCCATTACCCAGGAGAACATCCTCTGACGCATGGCACGCAGAAGTCCAAAAATCTTCTGCGAGACGGCATGGTCAGGGCTAGATGTAAGGAGCCGACGGAGCAACAACGATATAGTATCCATCGTCACTCCTTCCAGCCAGTTGGCTTTGACATCCTTCAAGAGGCTTTCGAGCTCTGATATGAGCGCATAACAAAACGATGGCTGTCGAATCTCTTGATGCCACGTCCACCCTGCGTCTCCGAGCGGTCCAGCTTGCGACACGGCCTGAGCAATGAGTGAATGAACTTCTTGACGGCGGAAGCTCAATGATCGACCTCGAAGGTCTCGTAGGATATTGAGCCACTGGAGTAAACCGCCACTGCGCAAGTGTCCAAATTCGATGAATTCATGGATAGACAGGTCTTTGTGGCAGTCTAGCTGGTTTGCCAAGACTTCGTTCGACGTATGGGAGGTGGCATCAACATATTTTTGCAGATTCTGGTATGGTCCGCTTTGAAGCTGATGGGTGCAAAACCGTTTGACATTGATGGGGGCAAGGGCCTCTGAGAGGGGAACACGAGCGAGGGTATCGAAAGCGTAGAATGTTAGACCATTGTTGACACAAACCTGTTTTTGTGTGGCTGGGATAGGCACTTTGCTATAATGTGTGACGACAAAAGGTTTGGTATCGGAACCAAGAGAGATTCGAGATCTGTGATGCCGCACAAGATATGGCTGGAGTGCGTCATACTGGTCGAGCTTGATATAGGGATCTTTTCGTTCTGGAGATAGTAGACAAAGATCGACCAAGAGATGGAGAGTAGCGGTGCGCCACATGTTGAAAGACACTGGACACTCCAGTTCGAATATAACAACTTGCGCCTGTAGGGTCCCGGCTGGCAATGGCCATTCATGGACAGCTATTTCCATTCTCCCGAGCTTGCGCTCAAGCCGGCACTTCTGGCATTTCTTGGGGTGGAATTCCCGGCCATCTTGAGTAACGGCGGAAGCGTGCCCGGTGTTTACGACTTTTTGCTTCATGTTGACGTGACGAGCGTTCGCTTTCTCGAGTTGAGCGACTTTCTTGTCGACGTGCCGTTGCGCATCTTCTTCAATTCGACTCTTGAGATACTGAAGGCGCGAGGACTCTTTGTAATAACGGACGGCAAACGTATTCTCAGTGGTTTCCACAGAGAACACCGACCACTGACTTTGCGACTTGGTGTGGCGACGAGACAGGTACTGGTGGATATGGCGAAGACGAGAAAGGCTAGCAGTCTTGAAGAATAACAATTCCTCCAAAAGACTTGTCGGAACCTCCGGAGAGTAGTCTGCGAGCATCGGAATTTGCTTGATAGCTATCTTGTCGAGCGCAACCCAAAGCTCGATCGTGGTCAACAACATGACCGAGAGGAGCTCTGGATTGTTCCCGTAAGTTTTCAACGCATTCGACGAGTACTTGCTGCTCAAGATTTCCAGTTCCACGCAAGCTTGGTCGTAGTTCGTCACCCGATCAAACCAATCATCGATGCCCTGCTCAACCGCCCGCTCAACATCGTAGAGGGCGACATGTGGGTCGATACGATATGCCTCCTTGAAAAAGGCTCCATTCGAGGACAGGAAGTCATCGAGGGAACCTCGAACCCAATGCTTGGGGTCGAAGGAGGTGTCGTGAACATTGGTCACGTGATGAGCGAGACAGTTGCGAATGTAATCGCTACTACCCGAGAGTGATAGCTCGACATCTCGGGTGAGATCAAGATGAGAGGGAGTCCAGGGCGGGGATGCATGTTGAGCTGCCTGTACCTGGCTCCACCTCTTCTCCAAGATCGATCGGAGAGAAGTGCATGTCTGTAACACGATGCGAGAGAGCCAGTCTGGCGCAGAAGAACCAAGCTTCCTCAACCGCCGGCTGATCTTGGCTGACATGAACTGAAGTAGATCGTTCGGAAGGTCCGCAGCGATCTTGTCATTCGCAAGGCGACACATGAAGAATAACATGAACCGCTTGTATACATCATGACTGAGAGTAGACCGGTCCAGAGAGGTCTGAATGGTGACCCTGATAAGAAGCCAGAGCGACGAGCGACGCCACGGCAACCTTGAGTTGTTCCACACGACGTCATCCCCCACACGTTTTGTAATGCGAACGACGTCTGCAGGGCGACCGACACTTCTCAAGATGCCGGTGAGCAACTCGGTGATATAGCGGGGGTGGGGGGTGTCGCGGGCTTCCAGAACAATGGACTGCGCTTTACGGCTTGTTGGAGCAGCATCGAGGACATCGTCGTTCATGCGAACGAGGAAGTTGGCAAGTTCGGAGAGAAAGCCCTCCTTTTCAAACTCGGCATTGGGAATCTCGATCGCCGGCCCGGGATATGAGCTTATGAGCTTTCCTTGTGTAGTCATCACCTTCTCAGCCTTCGGGGATACCTCGAAGGACTCGAAAATAGTGACAGTTTTCCGCTTTCTGAATAGGACCGCCGCATTCTGCGCTTGGATAAGAAACGCGAGAACATCTAAATGATGTCAGTCTTTTCAGATACCATGGAGGTGCGAAAGCTTACCTCCGACCTTCATGCCAGTGAGCTGATAGACGGTTTGAGACCGGTCTAGACTTTCGAACTGGACAATGGCTCGCAGATTGTCCAACATTCGAGAAATGCTATGCCACTGAGGCATGTTTGCGTGGTCGACATGGTCGCTGTAGAGACGGAGGGCTAAGGCGATTGCCCCAACTAGGGAGCAATCGTGGCGGATGCTGCGGTCATCCCCACCAGGAAGTTGGAGAGGACAAAAGACGTGTGTGACAATATATTGTAATGTAGAGAGGTCCCAAGAATCTTGGAGAGAGTGAGACATCGAAAAAATGGAGGGAGTAGGAGAACTGGGAGTTAGACTACGTGGCGTTGAGGGAGAAAGGCAGCAGAACGCATGGAGCGATAGCCTTGTGTTCGTTGATCTGCGGTGACGAATTTGGTGCAACGGCTGAGTCCGAAGAATCGCACAGGATGGACCTACAGCGTTATCAAAGCGGAACTTTGGGGACCCAAGATGCCGCGGTTTTCGGCACGCTTTGGACTCATAAGACTCGGGTAGAAAACAAAGTGCACAGGATATTATTGACGTACCTTTTTACTATAGGCCAGCAACCTGGTTCCGGCCGGGCACTGGTGAAGCGGTCGCCATATGCTGCCTTATCGCTAGTACGAGTAGTCAGGATACATAGCTATTCACGCACGACCTGGAACGACTAACCGTCAAAACTGAAACCCTTGTGCTCGCCTGACGACCGAGGGATACTAGGTTACTAGGCTGCAGTAACACGGTGGTTTGAATTTGAACTTGACGAACCGGGGACTGTCAACATAGAACCACTGGCAACTTCGTCCCGAGACCATTTGACACCGCCAGGCAGTTGGCATATCCAAGATTCGCGCAGCAGACTAGCACGTCGAGCGCGGAGCTGACACGGAGTGAAGCGAGCTTTTGGCAAGCTGGGAATTTTCTACCAAGTAACCGTCTTCGGCTACGTTCGCACCAGCCAAATATTGCCGACCAAGCTCTGAAGATAGTGCCACCCTTGGGACTTTCTAAGTGTCACTCGTTTGGCCTCTCAACTCCAGCACTCCTCGATAATTCTGCCCTCATGCTCCATCGCAGAAACGAAACTCGCCGCATTCATTGCCGACATGTCCCCA
>JBBPOB010000655.1:0-14259 GCA_038091275.1 Tylopilus subfusipes | reverse complement strand
GAATGGCTGAGCAAATGCTCGCCGTCACCGATGAGAGGTATGCCCAGGACTTTGATGAGCGTGAGCTCACCATGCTCATCGAGCAGGCTAGCACAGCCGCCGAAGCCCTCGAGCCCACCACGCTCGCTGATGCGAGGAGACGCCCGGATTGGTCCAGATGGGAGGACGGCATCCGCGAGGAGCTGGACACCCTCAACAAGGCCGGTACCTGGGAACTCGTCAACCCTCCACCTGGCGCCAACATTGTTGGATCGAAGTGGGTATTCCACGCAAAAAAGGACGCCGCCGGGAATATCGTGCGCTACAAAGCGCGTCTCGTCGCCCAGGGATTCTCCCAAGTCCCCGGCATCGACTACTTCAACACATACGCCCCAGTTGCCAAGCTCGCGTCAATCCGAACTGTTCTCGCTCTCGCCACACGCCAAAACCTCGAACTGCACCAGATCGATATCAAGGGCGCGTACCTCAACGGTAAATTAAACGAAAACGAAGTAATTTACATGTGTCAGCCGCCCGGTTACGCTGATCCGAACCACCCCCGTCGGGTGTGTCGTCTATGCAAGACCCTGTACGGTCTTAAGCAGAGCGGTCGCCGTTGGTACCAGCGACTTGTCGAAATCCTGGTAACCAAGCTGCGATTCAAGCAGTGCGAAGTCGACCAAGCCGTTTTCATCAAACGAGAAGGACCGTCCCTCATGATCATCGTCGTGCATGTCGACGACTGCACGATCGCCGCAACCGTGCTCGCTCTGATCACAGCCGTCAAAACGCAGCTCAGTCGCTTCGTTGAAGTGACCAACCTCGGCGAACTCCATTGGCTCTTAGGTATCGAAGTCACGCGGAACCGAGAAGAACGCACGCTCGCGCTCTCGCAACGGACATACATCGACGCCATCCTCCGCCGCTTCAACTTCGACGAGCTCAAACCCATCTCGACACCTATGGAACCAAGTGCAAAGCTCACCACGAGCCAATCGCCATCTACTGCTGCCGAGTATGCCGCCATGCAGAACATCCCGTACCAAGAAGCGATCGGATCGCTCATGTACGCAGCGCTCGGGACCCGGCCTGACATCTCGTACGCCGTCTCGCAAGTCTCGCGTTTCTCGTCCAACCACGGCCAAGCACACTGGGACGCCGTTTGGCGAATTTACAGGTACCTACTCGGGACAAAGGACCTATGGCTGACCTATGGAGGGGGAGAGAAACAGCTCGTTGGATATACCGACGCTGATGGCAGTGTCACGGAGGACCGCCGCGCGATCTCGGGCTACGCGTTTCTCATCGACGGTGGCGCTGTATCCTGGAGCTCAAAGCAACAAGAGATCGTTTCGCTCTCGACGACGGAGAGCGAATACGTCGGTGCGACGCACGCCGCGAAGGAAGCACTTTGGCTTCGTACCCTCATATCTAGCCTCTTCGCGCCTCTCTCGCAACCGACGACACTCTTTTCAGACAACCAGTCAGCGATCGCACTCGCGAAGGACCATCAGTACCACGCGCGTACCAAGCACATCGACGTGCGCTTCCACTTCATACGTTGGGTCATCGACGATGGCAAGATCCGACTCATTTATTGCCCCACTGGCGACATGGTTGCCGACATTTTTACCAAGGCCCTGCCATCACCAAAGGTCAAGCATTTCGCTGTCGAACTCGGACTGCGCGCAGCTTGAGGGGGAGTGTCGGAATGCGCAAGCGTGCGCACAGCCAATCACGTACCAGTTCATTGCTTGGACCATATCGTATAGCTCCGGACGATGTACCACACGACGCGCACACAGCCCGACATCTCAGATTACTTACGCGCTCTCTCGGATACGATACATTCTGTTTCTATTCAGTTGTCCCTACATTCTTCACTTACCCCGTTAGTTAGTTAGTTTGTACCTACGAGTACTTAACAGCCCCGTTCGCAGTTGTCACCTCAGTCCATCTGCCCCGCAAACGACTGAGGTGAGCGTCTCCACATAGATCATCCCGAACTCATGCTTACCCGTACATAGCACTCTTGTTTAGGTGAATACCAGTTAGTCCGTCTGCCCCGCAAACGACTGAGCGCTCTTGTTTAGTCTTATACATTACGCTAAGTATTGGATCTCGTTAAGAAAAAATGTTCCGAAGAAAATCAATGAGTTGTTCAGAGATCTTTGCGGCCAAAGCAAAGGGTGCATTTGACCAGGAAGGGTGAAGGGGGAATCTTGTGGACACCATCCATCACTAAAATGGCGAGGGTCTTTAAATTATTTTCGAGAGATGTACACGAAAAATGTCTTCGAACCAGACCGGGGGAATCCTGCTTCGCGCTCGAGTTTCGAACTAGCCAGTGATCTGTGACACTAGCGCTCGGAGATTTCTGCAAAGTGGCATCCATTGAATTCATCATGAAGCTACTGATCAGGCTGCCACTGCAGACGATAGCGGGCGATCGGAAAGAAGATCCGAGCCAATCCGAAGCTATACGACCCAGTCTCCGCTCTAAATTCTCGTCAGACTTTCCATCAGCTAGTTTACCTCTCGTCCACGGATTCTCTCCACCTAATAGCAGGCAAGATGACACCCGCAACCAAATGTCTCGGGTAGCCTTGGTTCAAGACTACGTCTATGTCAAACGCACATTCTACACAGGTATCTGTGAAGGTGAGCCTTGCCCTGTGATTCCCATCTTTTCTACCCCGAACTGCCAATGATACAAAAAAAAATTGAACACGACCCGTG
The DNA here is from genome assembly GCA_038091275.1 of Tylopilus subfusipes. Classification (NCBI taxonomy): domain Eukaryota; kingdom Fungi; phylum Basidiomycota; class Agaricomycetes; order Boletales; family Boletaceae; genus Tylopilus; species Tylopilus subfusipes. The sequence continues at coordinate 11,541 of JBBPOB010000655.1, read as the reverse complement.
ACAAACGGGAATGACCATTAACTTGTGGAGATGTCTGAGACTTCACATCGACTTGTCTGCATGAGAACCTCGTGACTGACGAGCCTTTCTGCAGGAACAATGATGATTGTTGTTGTTAGGGTACTGCCAGGAACTTCTCGGTGCAGCTTCTGCGGAGTTTACCTCGAAGGGTTGACTTTCGCATCTTGTAACCTGCATGTTCATAAATCTATTATGATATCATCTTTCCTACAGGTCAGCCGAGAAGGTCTTACCATTGGATTCTCGAAACGACAAGGGTGTGGCATGTCCTCTGCGCTATCAACAAGGTGAAGTATCTTCCAGCGATATGGCGCGTTTTTGACGGGGAGAAGAGTGTGCGATCGAGTGCGGAAGGGCATGATGCCAGCTTCTGCAGAGAGAGGCCGTGCAATGATAGCCTACTCTTTCCTATGCGGCAACCACAACCAAGGGATCAATTCTTCCATGCGGCATGACACTCCAGCTCCCGTCCGAAAAGCCGGAAGGGAGCGCGTTTAGCACCTCCATACGCAACCTACATGATGACTCCAAGTGTGCCCAACGGGGAGTACGACTTGTCAGAGTGATGTGTCTTTCGCGCTTGTAGCACTTCGGCAGGCGATCCCGTCACATACAGTTCGGAAGGTTGATCATGCAAGAATCCGGATTTGAAGTCGATGATGTCATTCATAGCTAGATAACTCGGTCGCCTTCAAGATATCCTGTAACTAGGTGCTAATCACGACTCCGGCACTTCTGTATGTTATCTACTTACAAAGCCGCCGAATCCAACACTCGTCAAGTGTGCAGTTGAGCTGAACCGGCTACGATGACCGGTGGTCTCACGGTGGTTGCTATTCTCGGCCTCTGCAAAGCAAGAAGATCAGTTGAATGAAAGTGAGAAGTCTAGCTATGATAGACTCGTCGATCTGTCCCACTCCAGGGTATCTTATGGTAGTGAGTACTTTATCATGATAGGCGGGTCCGAGTCGATCACTACTTCATGGGTTCTTCAAGTGGCTTACTATCGGCGCAGATGGGCACTACTAGCACTGAGTAGTCCAGTGTAGGCCTTCATCCTGCACTTGTCCTTGCCGCTCCGCTCACCTAGTCTCGCAACTCCAGATCTATCAGGGCACTATGCCATAGTACTTCATAGTATGCCCTCCTTTCCCGTAAGACACGTCAACTGCCTGATCTCGGGTGGCGCATTTGCGTTTACATAAACTGGTGCCAGTGCGTCTATCTATGTAATTTGTGCTCTCAAACTTTTGCTACGGAATTAATGGTTGACAGGTCAGTAATTGATGCGGCGGTACATTGTTGGGCCTTGTCGTTGATTTAGACAATTGAAAAGAGCAACTTCGAATCAAAGGGCCCATTCTATGTACGGAGGCTTCTTCAGGTCTTCAGGTTTTTAGCAACAGGAAAGCCTTGCCAATTTTGTCTCACCATCCTTCACTTCGCAGGCTGTCAATGTGGCTTAGAAAAACGATTGGCTCAAAAGTCAGAGGCGGCCCAGGGGCCAGTGCCAAGGCTTAGCTCCGTTGCAAAGTTCAAGACCCGTGGTGCCTCAGGCGGTCAGGTACGTTGCCAAATCAACGTAAACTTGGTGTTTCCCACTGGCAGTTTTCGCCAACACATTCACACCAAGAGTAGTGTCTCATTCCTGGGGCGGCGAGCACGACAGGCTTAATGATGATCCTCTTCCCGGATTCGGGAGGTTTCAACTGAGAATCTTGAATTGGAGCTCGGTGGTTCTGGTTGGATTGTGACCAACTTAAAGGTGGACGCTGTTCGGACCCGAGTTCATTTCAATTTTCAACACGTACTTGGCGCTAATCATTTCTTTCATCTCACCTCTTCCATTCTTGGTGGGCAAATTTTCAGTTGTCTCTTGGTTGTCTGTCTAACACAGAAAAAGTTGGTACACATGACGGACTTGGCCAGAGCCTAGAGGAACAAGTATCACGGGTTGACCAACTCCTTCCATCCTTGTCGTGGATATCTTGTACTCACAACGCTTCGGACACCTACCTAGCTTATGTTCGACAGGTTTCATGAATTCTTTGTGGGGGTGCCTCCCGCCGCCAATTCAACATGTGCAACCTTCATCGACGGAACGAATATATATCTTCCTTCTCTCAAAGTCCCCTTCTACTTCGCCATGCGCCAGAATCTTTTCGACATCGTCCCCGACAACATTCTGGCACTCGCAGCACCCATCGTAGCCTTTTGGTCAATGTCTCTTTTCTTTCACTGCCTCGACATATCAGGTTGGACATGGTTAGACAAGTACCGGATCCATGAGTCGGATGAGGTCAGGTCCCACAATCGTCCCACTCGTTCACAAGTCTTCCGGGCCGTTGTCCTCCAACATACAATACAAACCATGCTGGGCTATCTTTGGTTATCTGATCCCCCAATGATATCTCCCTCGAAGTGTATGGCAGAAATGGCAGCCATTGGGAGGACGTTGGCGTATCTTGTTAGGTGGACAGTCGGCACAGATGCAGGGAACGACTTTTTAGAGCTTCAAGGTGCCGACGTCACATGTTGGTTATACTGGTGGTGCATTCCTGCCGCACAACTATTCTTCTCCCTGTAAGTTCATTCTCCTATCTTCGAGTGCGCTCTCATCTCAATTTAGTATCCAAAAGATTCATTCTCGACACTTGGCAATATTTTCTTCACCGCTGGATGCATTCGAACAAATTCCTCTACAAACACTTTCATTCCGTGCATCATCGGCTTTATATACCCTACGCGTTTGGTGCACAATACAATCACCCTCTCGAGGGACTCTTGCTGGAGGCTGTTGGTGCCGGGTTGGCAGAGACTGTCGCTAACCTCTCCCTCCGACAGACCATCCTTTTTTATACGTTCAGTTCCATAAAAGGGGTTGACGATCACTGCGGTTACCGCTTTCCCTTTGACCCATTCCAGATGCTCAGCGGCAATAATTCTGATTATCACGACATTCATCATCAAGTTTGTATAATTTTCGACGTTTGATTGTATGCTGCTCACGGCCATTTACCCAATCCTTAGGCTATTGGGATGAAGTCCAACTTCTCTCAGCCCTTCTTCGTCCACTGGGATGTGATTCTGGGAACTCGAATGACGAGAAAGGACGTCGAGGAGCGTAGAGAAAAGATCAAGAGAACATAACGCCGACTCGGACATACCAACTCATCCGGATCCTTGCTTTCATGTAGATGTTTCCGTCTATCGTTTGGGTTCTGTTTTGACTAATCATCGACATCTTCCGCAGGCTCCCGCTGTGAATATTGTTCGTGAGTATCTTAATGATGTGACGAACATTTCTTGGGGATACTCCCAGGATGGTGCGATGTTGTAATATTCCAATTGTAGTAGCGTGTAGCCCTCCAGGTGCTGCCTATTTGAATAACACTGACTGCAGACGAACTACGGAGCTTAGGTGTGCCAGAGATTTTTCCGGTGCTGCACCACCTAGCCGAGTCACGCACTAATCCGTCTGACTACCACAACCAGGTATGTACATGAAAGTATTTTGCTTTGTGTCTGGTGTTCGCAATCTATGCTTGTACCCGTTGAACCCTCAAGTTGTTTAGATCGGACATAAAACACTCCTTGACGTCATGGTTGAGGATCGCGGTTGCGTGACATTTAGAAAGATCAGACTTTCTTAAGTTTCTCTCCAGACCTCAAAATAAACACTCGAGCTTGCTAAGAGAAAAATACCACATTCCGTGCCTTTCTGTAAGACAAATCATACACTAAAACTGATCGTAAAGCGACGACGATTCCCCCGACGTAAACATTTTTACGCAAGCACTAGCGCCTCAGCTGCACGAGCAACCATTGTAGTTGCCAGCGGTGCATACACCCTGGTAGCCGTTGCAGCCGTTGTCCGAGCAGCTGCCAACCCAACCAACGCCGCCACCACACTTCTCGCAAGGACAGCCGTAGTATCTGCCCGCGGTGCACGTTCCAAGGGTGCTTCTGGGGTAGGGGAACGAAGGGCTGCACCCTATCGTTCCAAGCAAACAGCTGCGTTAGCAGAACATTGCGCACGAGCCTAATGAGGTTTACCGTTCGAGTAGCAGTCACCGAGTGTATTGTGGCAATTGTCATCGGGTACAGGAGTGTTCTGTGAAACGACGGTCAGCGACTATTCTGCTCGGCCGCACGACCAGGCAACATACAGCGCGTTTGGCGGCAGGTGTCGCAGACACCATGGCAGCAGCAGCAGCAGCGACGACGATGAAGGTCTTGGAGAAGTACATTTCGATGTAAAGTGGTGGATCGCAGAGTATTCTGGACGAGCTGAGAGTGTGCTGGAGCCGTTGAGCAGATTGAGCTTTGCCAGTGAGGTTTATATACATTTTCCGCGCCCATTCTCGGGCACACCAGTGACTTTGGTCAAGTTCTGTCCTTGGCTGTGGGATCTTTGGTGACCACGAACACGTTAGTCTCCTGTGGAGGCACTGCTGAACTGATGTAAACGGAATAACTTAGAACCTGCATGTGGAACCCAGAGATATCAGATTGGTTGAAGATGGTCAGCCGCTTGAGGAGCACTAAATTATGACGTTACCGCTTCGTTGGCCTATCCTCCAATCAGAGCTCTCAAAAGTCGATAAAAAAGGCAATTACTGTAAGGGAGGGTCCCATGAAAAAGATTTTTCTCGCAGACTGACAGAACCGCTCAGAACCACTGAGTCCTAATGCATAATGCACCACCCAGTTTACAGAACGGCGGCTGATCTGAGAAGCTCCATTTCACGACCGGTCATTGAGGCGATGAATTTCGTACAATCCTCATATGAGTCCGATTTACGCAACGTCCAGCCTGAGGATGGTTGCGCCGAGCCAAGTCAGCCTAAGCGCAGCCGGGCGGTTTCAAAACCAGAGAAATTTTGGCAGGACTATTGATAAATGTTCGATTTGAACCTCGAGCTTATTAGGTTCACAGTGGCTTTATATTTCTTGTGATGAGTAAGTGGCCCGGCCCATGAACTTCAGCTCAAGCCTTCCAGCACGTCACTCGAAGTTCTGTAGAGAGAGCTGTGTGAGCGGTTCTCACGATTACGCATGTCGCCAAGCAAAATGGCCAAATGTTTGTCGTTGTTAATTCGCGCTGAAATTCCGCTGTGTTCAAATCTGGAGAACACTTTATGACGTTACCGCTTTCGCTGGCCTGCCGCCGTGTGTCCTCCGATCAGAGCTCTCAAAAGTCGATAAAAAAGGCAATTAAGGGTCCTACAAAAAGCTTTTTCTCGCAGGTTGCTCGCAGACTGGTCTGAGACCATTTTTTGGTTCACTGATGCCGGCCGGCCGGGCCTTGCTCCACCATGCCAGAATGCACAGGAAAAACGTTTGCCGCATTCTCAATAAAACTTAAAATATGAGCTTCTCGACCAAACTTAGATGGTGGCTCAGTTTGGGTTGGAGCTGTGGAGCAAGGAGCTGGTGGAAAGTGAACTCGGGCTTGGCCCACCGGGATGCATCGATGAGCGGCGAGTCCCCGGACTGGGAACATGCATGCCTCTTAGAACCTCTTCGCCCGGCCGTTCCACTGCAGGGCCGCCACCGTCTGTAAACTGGGTACCGTAGTAGTGCGTTAGGACTGGTTATCATACTATGAGCGGTTCTGTGAGTCCTGCGAGAAAAAACTTTTTCGTAGGACCAACCTTATATAATTGCCTTTTCTATCGACTTTTGAGAACTCTGATCGGAGGACAGGCCAACGAAACTTTCAAAGAGCCTCATCAAGCGGTAACGTCATAGAGTGCTCCAATGATTCAGAGCTCTCAAAAGTCGATAAAAAAGGCAATTACTTATGGGTCCTACAAAATGCTTTTTCTCACAGATTGCTCGCAGACTGGTCAGGAGACCATTTTTTGGTTCACTGATCCGGGCCGTCCTCCAATGCGGCGAGACTGATATCTCATTGACTTGCCAAGGGGCTGTTGCATTCGTACGTGGAGATGTCGTGTGCTTTCATGAGTAGCCAGAAACGCTTGTCTTGGGCGAGTTGCCTCACTGGTACTTACAACCAGCTGGACGCTCGGCTGTTGTCCAATCAAGGGTGCCATTGCGCCCATAAATCGAAAGCCTGAGCTCTGTCGGTGCCTTTGTCTCGATCCAGGATTCATCGAGATCATCAATCTTCGAGAGTTTGAAAGGATATCATATGGTCATTCTGGGTCACTGATTGCACCTCCTATTCATCGTCACGCCACCCATTATTACTGCTCTTAGTTAGTCTCGGGTCTCTCCCATATTTTCCCTTTTCTCCGACTCGTCCTCTTCTTTCATTTATCGCATCCTGTACGTGGTCTAGGCTGAATCTACCGACGTGTGTATGTGACCCGTGCCAGATTAGGAGACCATCACTGCCTAACATCATGCTCGTCTTCACGGACATTAACGCCTGCAAAAGTCCCGGAGTTGGACAGTCTGGGGTCAGGTCTGGGGGGAAGTCTGGCCAGGAGTCTGGGCCCGAAGTCTGGGGGTTGTCAGCCACCCGCACTGCGCAGCAAAGGAGTGCGCGGAAGTTATGTGCTGTCACGCTCGTCCTCGCGCAGCCTCACCCTCCGAGTCATCCCTTGTCCTCGTTTGTGCCCTTGCCGTCGTTCTCATGCTAGGCTTGCCCTCGCGCTCATCTTTGCGTGCTCGTCCTCGTCCTCGCCCCCTCGCCGTCGCGCCATTGCCCTCGTCCTTGCACCACCCTTGTCACCCCCTCACTCGACCTCGTCCTCATGCGCCTGATGATGCGACAACGATGACAACGACGCAACGACGTGACGTTGGCATCCTCGTCCTCGTCCCCCCTCTCACTCGACCTCTCACTCGATCTCACCCTCGCGCGAACCACAATGCCTGTCAGGTACCCACGGGTATGGGTCAACGCGCGCCGACAACGCGTCGACAACGAGACAACGACAATGAGTGATGCTGACGACGCGACAACAAAGACGCCCTCCTCTGCATGCGACGACGACGACGACGACACCCCTGCGCGTTTTCGTCCTTACTACTGATGCCGAAACATGCCGAAACATGCCAGACTCGCATGCCAGACTCGGCCCCAGACTGGACCCCAGACTGTCCATTTCCCGGATGTTCTCGACGCCTGACCCGAAGCAGTCAGGATCTGTTGCAGGGTAGTTACACTGGAGGACCGAGTAATTATACAGTCGACTCCCTTCTAACAGATACAATATATAATCCATACACCCCCTAAAGTGATACCTTTCCGCATGTCCCAGATCACCATTTTGGCCCTAGTAAACTATCGAATACCCATACTCGCTAGTAACAGATACTTTGCAGCACATCCCGAGAGGTATCTGTTAGGAGGGAGTCGACTCGGACTGTATGATGGATGCACCGCGGATCGGCTCACCGTCCATCCACTTTTCCATGATCGGGTCGAAATTTTGATGAACTGCAATTGTAACCCCACTAGTTGTGCGTCTTCTCGTCTACTTATTCTCCAAAAGGTTTGATTGCGTACCAAAGCAGGAACTTCACTGGCTGTCCGAGCAATTGGATGAAAAGGTGAAATTCGGGGCAAGGGTACGCAAGCAATACTGCCAGTGACATGTGACAGATATATGACGCCCCAACTCTCAGGCTGTCTCTCACAACGTCCTTCTCTCGGGTGATTCTCTAAGACCCTACTTATGCACGAGGCTGGGTGCAATTTCTCAGACAGGGTGCGTGTGGCCACCTGACAGAGAGTCGATATGCGTTACTCTACGTATCGGTGGTGAGGAGCGCCCGAAAAATGTGCGCCGACGGGACTCTGTCTAGAGTCGTGCGTGTCATTGACAATATTTATTGTCATTGTCATCCCAGTGCTGCCAGTGACCACGTCGTTTCTGAGCGCTGTCAATGAGCCTCAGAAAATATCAGCTGTCGACGTGAACTGGCATGGCATTGGTACAACATTTTGTGGTTCATCAAGTTTCAGCGTCGTGCCAAGATAACCTTCGCTGGACTCGAGCCCGGGTCATTGATCGACCGCTTCCTTCGTCCCATCAGTTCGGTTCAACAAGAGCAGCTCGACTGGCGCTTTGTTCCCTCGGGTTAAGTACTGTCAAGCACTCTTTTCTAACATCACGTCCAGTGTCGTCTCAACCACATTTCCTGGTGCGGATCCAACTCGTAGACCATCTCCAGGGTTATTAGGCCGAAGAAAGTAGAGCGACCAGTTTGGCCCAACTGCACATCTAAGAACCTTACCCGGGAGAGATCGAAAAAGCGTTGACACTGCGACGGTAACGCCCAATCTCCTTCAGCGATGTCATCCAGAGTCTCGTCGGAGGTACCGTGACGACGTGATACATGCTAGCGTCCGGTAACATTGAACTTTGCAGTCTTCAAGTTTACCGTTTCTTCAATGTCCAGCAGGGCTGTCGATATCATCTCGTGACTTTCGGGTAGATCGATTCCCAGACGCTCACTCTAGCAGTCGAGAATGGAAACCGAGGTAGGAGTACTTTCTTATGGGTGCCTGATACTTGCCTTCCAACTGAAACAACCGTATCAAGTTGGGTTGAGAAGGTCAATCATTAGACTGCGCATCAATCAATTTGAGCTCTATTCGGGATGGTATTCGCAAAGCCCAAAAAGGCTATACGAGATGGAAGTTACAAACTCCAAGGTCCTTTGCAACGGCGATCGCCACGCATGTGGTTGTGCATGCATTTCACGTGGACCGCGCGCAGCTTCGTTCGGAGCGTCGTGTTCACAAAGCCTCAGGTGATCATCTTGTCTGAGACCGTCTGTTAGAATTCTACGCTAGGGTTCCTTTTCGTAGTCCATCTTCCTACGACACATTCCTTTTGCTCTTTACCGGATACATTCCTTTCGATCGTTATTCACATGATTCTTGTCCAGTAGTATATAAGGGGAGTCGCTCTCGTCGAACGCCCCCAGTTTTGGGATATTTTCTCGCTCACCAGAATCACGATCTCACTTTGTCTTCGTCTCTGCGTGGGATCCAACACTCGTCCGAACAAGGTCAACGTCCACTGGTAGTTCTACAGTGACAAGGCACATTGCGAATTCTATCACGTTGAAGTTTCTTCCAGCCAACCATCAGAACATTCGATTATCTACAGAATCCCGGCTGATCCTCTATTTTATGCTACTGGTACTCTTCTGATCATGCAAACGATGCGATGATTACTCATTCATTTCCGTGATCAGGTCACTTTTTTAGTACTCTGCACCCTGTCAATGCATCGTGTTTCCCAGAAGTTTCCTTTGTAACAAAGCGGCAAAAGGTCTGTGATCAACCACAAAAATGGCGTATAGTAAACATTATCAACGAGTCCGAATCTCTGGGAGCAGCTTGCAAGTCATAGGTGATGGGATGTGAGGCAAGCGAGCCCCAGATTGTTTGGCTAAAGTTCGTCTTCGTGATCATCCCATGTAAGCGATTTTCGTTGTCAATGGCGCAGTGACACCTCACTTTCTTCCCTGTGCAGCGGCCGGGTTGTAGCCGCTGGCAGCACGCGCAGCTATAACGATTTCGTTCAAAACCCGCACGCATTAAAGTTCTCTCACACCCATAGGCATGAAAGGAAGACTTCTCCCAATATACAAATTCGGACCATGTTTTATTAGACGGCACATACCTCCAAAGTACAGGGGCGTGCCAGGTACGTTTTCCCCATTCGGAGGGCATTTGACTATCCACAGCTGCGAAACACGAAGTTTGATCGAGGGCAGGTACCGGATGACGTTGTGAATTTCACTGAGGCGCGGAGAGTCGGTCAGACTGCGGAGGAAAGGTACATAAACCTGACGAACAAAACTCGAATAAACTCAACAACAGCACTCCCTCAGCCCTACAGAAAACTCAGCTATCTGCAATTTCACATCGAAATGTACTTCGTGAAGACCTTCCTTGTCCTCGCTGCCGCTGTAGCCATGGTGGCTGCGATGCCTGCCGTGCACCGACGCTCTGTACGTTGCTTCACTGCGCAGCCAAGCAGAGCAGTCACTTACCGTCGTTTTCTCCACAGGAGGGTGTCAAGCCCCCGGTCTGCGAGGTCATCTTGGTGCCCTGCTCCTCGAAGGGTAAACCCCTTTCTCCATACAGCGAAAGTTCGGCTAACACGACTGTTCGTTTGAAACAACAGGGTGCAACCCTTCGTTTTCTGCCCCAGGTGATACCACTGGAATGTGTACCGCAGGCAAATACGAGCGCTGCCCGTGCTCGGTGCTGGTGTCATTTTGACGTCGGAGAATCGTCGTGGTCGTTACCAACATGCTTTGCCTGATCCCGGTGTTCTCGTCTATTTTCTCTTTACAGAAAGCTTTCAGCATACAATTCGTCGTAGATATTCGTATCGAATAAAAAATTTTGGAGAGAGATTTTGCTCAATGTTAGGTTGGCGTAGGGCTTACATAATCATCATGCCTCTGTCATCGCCATCTCGCTTCATTTTTTGTAGGAATGTCTGATTCGTTCGCTGATCTCTGGGCGTCGTCAGCGCCGACCAAGGCGACTCCGCAACAACCACAAAAGAAAATCGGTTCAATGCCACCACCACGTAGACAGCAGTACGACGCTTTCTCGATTCTCTCTGCGTCGCAACCATCCAGCAGACCCATCGCGAACGATAAACCCAACGCTCGACAAGCGCGACAGGCGCAACCATCTTCGAACGGAGGAGATGCGTTCAGTGACCTGTTTGCTTCTTCGCTCGATGACACCTCCGCCAGCCGAGACCCAGATCGGGTAAACATGACCATGGCCGAGCGAGCCGTACTCGCACAGCAGGCAAAGGCACCACAAAACGACACTGCATCTACTCGGATCGGAAATGAGTTTTCTTCTCCCTCGCTTTGGGATGGACTCGATGCGCTGGTACGGCCAACGACGGCCAATCCACGTCCCGATACCCCCATACAAGGCACAGTCCCTACGGACAGTTTTGATTTCGGATTTGACAGCGTGCCTGCGGCTGGGACTCTTCCACCGGCGACGTCTCCCCCGAACAAGACTTCGATCGAGAAGGATGATTGGGATCTTTCAGAGTTTGCCTCGCATCCGTCTGAATCGCGATCCTCCCCTGCACCCCCGAAACCTGCGTCGGAGTCACAGCCCATATTCTCATGGGATGCCGACGAGTTCCGTTCTACACACTCACAGACATCTCAACCACAACCGCGACTAACATCCCGCTCTCTCACTGCCACCCCCGACGACTTTGACTTTGGCGATCGCGAAGATAGCCTCCTCGCGGGTAACGATTCGGACGCAGAGGACAAGAATGGTATTCGTGGTGGTCATTCTGAACATCCCGGGGATGACATCCTAGGCGACCTGGGCAAGCCATTGGTATGACACCTGCCTGCATATATGCGTTGTATTCGACGAATTATTACTGATAGTTTCGCATATACCCAGTCTCATTCGCATTCACCCTCTCCAAACCCATCTATGTCGACCCGGGGTCCTGTTCGCCCACCGCGCGCGACTGCTTCGCCGCCTCCGCATATCACTGGCCAGCTGGTCGAAATGGGTTTCTC
>JBBPOB010000654.1:0-14279 GCA_038091275.1 Tylopilus subfusipes | reverse complement strand
GGTACCGTTGTATTCACGGTAACAGCCTCGGGATTGCTCGGACATAGCAAAGTCTTGGAATATCATCGCTTGCACGTTCAGTTTAACAAGCCAACATCACGACCACCCTTGGATCCTCGGCCACACTCCGTACAATTCCATCATGGAAGAACGTTGTTCCTGACAGTTATAGGGATGATTGGTGTAATGAATACAGATTTCAAGCAGATGAACTTTCTTTCGGGTTCAGTACGACCCCTTGGATTGTCTCAACGGCCCTGACCTTGTGGGAGAGTCGTCCGTTTTTGGAATTCCTGAGATAACTTTCACTCAAGAAAAATTGAACTCTACTTGCAATGCCATGCCAATGGTGTGTAATCAGTGACCATAAGGCATTATTGTTCATTGTTTCGCGATAGGGACTGGCTCCGCCGTGTCATGATATCGTGATGGCACGATCCAACTCTCTGGCGAAAAAAAACAAAAAATCAGTAAGTGTCGAGCCCCCAGCGCATTCCACCGGTTTTGGATTTTATTAAGGACGCCTTGAACCCGCACCTCGCCGTCGGCGATCTCCCGCCTGCTGGGACGTGTTTGCAATGTTACTTTACCGATGCCGCAAGTGAGTACTGTGCGCTAGGCTTGTTGGTAAGCACGACCCCCGAAGAATCGAGCCAAGTCTGGACGTCTGCCAGCTGGATTCCCACAAGAATATCTCCTTATCAAAACACATGGCGGTAGGGTTCAAAGATATGAATACATTGTATCCGTCTTTGGTATAGTAAGTGTTAGAGCTGGATTTGCCAAAATTTCCTTGCATGGACCTAAACACTACATTTCGGTTCCCAATGGCGACGAAGCGACGACGTTGACGTCCTGCAGCACCGTCGTGGTTCTCCTTTGCTCGCTGGTTCAGAAAAGCTACAGTGAGTGTACGATACATATGTTTGGACGAGGGCGTGTGCCATGGCCGGCCTCCTGATAAATACACACGCAAGGAATGTGGCGACAGGTTCTTCCCTCCGCGTCCGTGTTCGGGTGCACACCTGACCTCGTCGGCCAGTGGTCGTCCGCGATAAGCGATTTGGACGATATATAAAACTACAGTGACCCATATGCTTGCGATCGCGCGTTCATTCCCCTGCGTTCGGACTCGATCTTCGGTATCGCTTATCGCCTGGAACGATGGATGAGGCTGTCTACGAAGCTGGTTTACCCAGCAAGCGTCGGGATCATCTCCCTTCACAGGACAGGGGGAGATATTTGGCCTCTTCGTCGTCTGAGGATGAAAAGACGGGGATGAACGTGGATGTGGAAGTGGCTTCTGTGGCACAAGTTGAAGATGACGAGTTCAATGGTGCCTCGCGTACGATCAACACGGATGACCCACTTCCGATCGGTCCTCATTCTCCGGTGGAGGAGAGGCATTCTACGCTTCGTGCCGTTCTCGTCGGGTCTGCCCTGGGTGCGGCCATTGCAGCTAGCAACATCTACCTCGGGCTCAAGGTACGCCGCTCTAGCTTATATTTTCTCTCATTCTAAAACGCAATCAGACCGGCTGGACATTCGGCGCATCCCTCTTTGGCTCCCTCTCTGGCTTCGCCACCCTCCCAACCAACCAATGCTCCGACCTACATCGGTGGCGGCTACTTTGGTCCTAAAGAAAACAACATCGTAAAATGCGCCGCAAACGCCGCCGGCTCGCTCGGACTGCTCTTCACCTCCGGTTTTCCCGCCGCTTACCAACTCGGTCGCCTCAGTGCCTCCCCCAGACAAGACATTGGCCGTCTCTTCACGTTTACTTGCGATCTGCTGTGCCTTTTTCGGGCTCGCATTTTCTGTTTCGCTACGCAAGTTTTACATTCTCAAACTCAAACTGGTCTTTCCGTCCGCCGTGGCGGCGGCGTATACGATTCGGTCGTTGCGCGTCGGGCAAGAACGCCCGCGCAGGACGCGAAGCGCAACACCAAGGGTGTTGATCCTGGCGTTTTGTTTCGCGATCACGCTGAGGGTGGTGAGCGAGTACGCGCCGGGGGTGCTTTGGGATTGGCACTCGTTTTATACGCTCAATCGGATTGAATAGACGTCTGCGGTCAGAGCGGAGAGTTGGGTGCGTGTTCTGATTTCGTTTTTCACTGTTTGGTTTGTTTGCGACCCCGGGGACTTGACTGATGTGCACGTGGGTAGGGGTGGATCTGGGAGTGGCCACCGGCGTTCATCGGTGCGGGCATTGTTGACGGGTATCAACACCTCGTATAGTTTCCTGCGTGGCGTACGTTTTTCACGACCCGCGTGAACTTTTGTAACTGTTCTGATGACCGCGTCTTTAGAGTTTCCTGGCCTGCGCTATCAACGGACCCATCATCGTCAGCACAGGCAAGGTGCGTCGTTTGTTGGGCCTTCCCCGTCTCGGTCTGATGGGGGCAAACAGGCGTTAGGTATCCCTGCGAACAAGAACGTTCCTGGATATATGAATTACTCTTCAATGTAGGTCGCGTCTCGACCGAGCTCGAATCCACGTGATATACTCATTCATTGCATCAGGTCCCTCGCGGACCCGATCAATCGCCCATCGCCCCGGTACTGGCTGGTAACCCCCCTTTTACCTGTCATCAAAATGATCCCCGCTGCTCACCGCGCCCATCACCAGGTTTGGCCAGGCACATTGATGCTGCTCTGTACGAGCCTTTGCCGAAGTGGGGTGGAACTGGAAATCCACTGGCATCTAAGCCGTCATCCGGACCATGGTCTCGTCCATCAGCGAGCGCTTTAACACGCAGCATTTTTGCTGGTGACACGTCAGAGATTGAAAACGAGATCGTGGACCCCATCCCCGTCGACGAACGTTTTCTGTTTCTGGACGTGGGGCTTGGTATTGATTTTGAGCGTTAAGTATCGCGAGCTGTGTTGTGATGGGTGTCCAATTTGGTCAAACCATCGGGATTACGTTGTTGGGTGGGTCAGCGCTATTTTCCGTCGGGAGCAGGTCGCTGATGTGCTTGACAGCGATTATCTTTGCGTTCTTGTTCAGTTTTGTTGGTTTTGAGAGTCCGGGGTGGACCAGCATTAATCCTTTGGTGTGGTATTTTTCTTGTCATTTTCTTGGATGTGATGTTTCTGACTCGGGGTTGGGAATGCGTCTCAGCTCGTATTTGGTGGGGTGGGTAAAGGACAGAGTTATTCAGTCAAGCGAGAGGAGTTGCTCAACTCGCTGTCTGGCATGCTGGCGCTAGGCAAGTTCCCTACATGTTCCCTCCATGCGTCTCCTCACACTACCCCCTTTCCGATCACCGACAGGCGCTACTGAACAAGGTACGTCTCCGTTCTCCCTCCCTACGAATAACAACGCTAATGTAAAGAAACGTACCTACAGCCGCCGACATGATCGGTGACCTCAAGACCGCCCATCTCCTACGGTCTTCTCCGAATTTCAGGCGTGTTCGGAAGTCAGTTCTGTGGCGTAATCGTGTCCATTTTCATGGCTGCGGGCGTCTACGTCGTCTTTTCGACTGCGTATCCGTATATCAACGATCTTGGATATGCGACGTGTAATTTTCCGACTCCGGACGTACAGTCGTGGCGGGTGCGTGTTTTGCTCGTGTTCTTTTCCCCTCGTTTTACGACTGTTGGGTCGGATCTGAAACGTCACTTGCACGATATAGGCCGTCGCAGTCGCAGTGTCATCCCCCAAAGTTACCGATCCCACCTTCGTCGGGGTATACAACGATTGGATCGAGTATCGCTGCGATCTTGTCGGTCGTGGCCAAATATAAGATCGTACCACAGAAATACCATGCGTTCGTGCCATACGTCTACGCTCATTTCCGTCTTTTAGTGCGTGGATGATTGACGGATGGTCCCTTTTTTGGGCGGGTTGGATTCGGATAGTAACTTTAATGCAATCGGGATTGGACTCGTCATGAGTGCGTTTCAATTTTTTCGTTCTTTTTTAGCTTTTATTTTCTGTCGTAACAAGAATGGGAAGACGTCGATACGAAACCCATCTCGGAACACACAGACGCAAGCACGTACCCGCGCTCGTCGTGTTTTTCGGTCGACGATCGCGTTCCTGTGGCGCCGGACGTGAGTCCTTCTGTGCAC
This sequence comes from Tylopilus subfusipes, assembly GCA_038091275.1. Lineage (NCBI taxonomy): Eukaryota > Fungi > Basidiomycota > Agaricomycetes > Boletales > Boletaceae > Tylopilus > Tylopilus subfusipes. The sequence goes on along the minus strand of JBBPOB010000654.1, from coordinate 10,199 downwards.
TTTCCCTACAAGCCCTCTTCCCAGTCTTTGCCAACCTCGTCCATCGTTTGCGTGGCGCCTTTTTCCCATCGGTGCTCAACCCTTGCGCGGTGTACCCCCCGTCGACAGCACCCCGGCACACCACCACATGTTTTGCTTCGTGGTTGCAACGGGATTCATCGCGGGCGAAAGACTGGGCGGGATCGTCAATGCCGTGTTGACGATCGCCGGCGTGAGTGGGGCGACGTATGGGACGAGCATGGGGCGTCCTGGTCCCGGGGTGTACTGTGGCTGATCCACGTTGGGTTTTTACGGGTCGTCATTAATTATTGGTGGCGTAGGGTGAGACTCTCGTGGGCGTAGTGGCGTAGGGGCCGAGGGTCAGTGGATGGCCCCATGACCACGCTCATCGCAAGCATGATCACGATGTATGCTAGGACGAACAGCTTAGCTATGTCTATGACTCGGGGGGACGTGTAATACGAGGATACGAGGATGCGATTATCCAATCATAGAGAATCACCCGAACAGGACCCGCGAGACGAGATCAGACGCCGTCTTGCGCCTGATGTGTCGTGAGCGTGGGTGACATGACACCCACCCCCAGCGAGATCGACACGTCTGAATATTCCCGGATCTGCCACTGTCCGAACTTCGGGGTGCCAAGACTAGAGATATACATCGATCGATGATGCGGCGGCTCTGAGCCCAGAGTTCATCATATGCGGAAAAAACGCCCTACTTCCTGTCAAACCACTATTGCGTCCACGCATGGATGGGTGTCGGAGGCCCGCCTCCCCATGCCATGGACGGATCACATCCGTCATCGATGGATGGATATACGGGATTCGAGTCAACCAGTGACCCGGGGGAGTCTGAGTCGTGTTCGAAACGAGCACTAGTAGTAAGTAGCGTTGCGCGCCCGACGACGGGATCGAACTCGGATGCGACCATACCCAAGCGGGACTTGGAACCAGTGCCAGTGGTCGTTGCAAGAACGCAAGTCGTGTGACATCCGAGTCACGCGCGAGAACTATTTCTCACCGCCGCATGGGCACTGGCACTGTGACTTTGGTTCATCTTATCTTCGTCCACTAGTACTTTCTAGCGAGCCTCCGGGCCCAAAGCCCGTCCCCACCCGCCGGCGCGTGACTGCATCATCGACATCGTGACTGTCGTGATCATGCTCCGCGATGGTGCCCAACTAGGCTATGCTGGCGGACTCTGAGAGGCCCTCTCACGATCGAGGACTCCGGAGAACGAACTTCTACGAACGCAGTGCGGTTTTTTTTTTTTTTTTGGGTCCGAGAAACTTGGAAGACGCCGCGGCGGTGCACGAGAACTCGTCGGTGCCACTATAACTGTCACCCACCCCCCCTTCCCCCCCCTCTCTCTCTCTCCAGGCCCGGCCGGGCCAAGTTCGACGAAAGTGACATCGCCGACTAGGAGGTCTCGACCAGGGGAGGATGGGGTGTGTGCGAAAGCGCGCACTCGCGACATCGACGATGGCCTATCTGGACTCCGACCCTCCATTGCGGGAGTGGCCATGTATGTATGCATGATGAAAGCATTCAAGTTATCTGTGGATCCAGAAAGGGGGCTAACCAAACCCAACCAAGCGCCAGATGGCGGCGGCTCGACGGAGACGAAGAGCAAGACGAACACGAACACGAACACGAAAAAGGGGGAGACGCGAAGAGTAAAACGGAGACGAAATGGGAGACGAGACCGAGACCGACGAGAACTACAGAATTAGAGGAACGATTATCTAAAATAAAAAGACTTCGAGGCGCGGCCGCCGTGGGTTCGCACCTCGCACGAACGTCCTAGCGTGTGTGTGCCAGTGGCGTTACGTCCAGACCTCGAGGCCTCACCTTTTTCTTTTTTCCCATGCCACCACCAACGTGCCGTGCGCATTCTATTCGATCGCGCGTTTGACATATAGGAGTCGGTCCTTCCACACATGTGGGTACGACTCTCCATACATGTTTCGCAGCGGTGGCACTCTCGAATCGGCCAAGTCCAATTCCCAGTCTCTTTGTCGCATTCCGGGCTCCGAAAAATCGCGCAGTGCTCGGTCACGACATCATGCCGTCTTTATATACTTGCAATTGCGACAGCGATAAGTATGCGCGTACGAATACGATAGGATATGTAAATGAGCAGCGACGACGTGAAAGCAAAAAATAGACCAGTATCGAGGTATACAATAAGCAAGACAAACACTTCCGTAGGGTGCGATGCGAGATGGGGATGGGGTGTGTATGCATTACGTGGGGATTGGAGAATGGAAGATCGCCGTAGTCAGTCGTGCGGGATCATGCAGTGCACATAGAAAATACCAAAGGAGATAGCAACGAGGACCAGACCAAAATTTGCGAGAGCAGCAGAGGGCAGAGCACGCGAAAAACAAAACAAAAAAAAGCACCACGTTTATCCTCGCGACGGATACCCCTGTCCGTGGCGTTTCTCCCGCTCTCTGCCCCGCGCATTGTATCGATCCAGATCCCGATCGCGGTCACGCACGATACAGCTCGAGCTCGACGTAAACGCCGGACGCAACGCCGTCGACACCCTCGAGTCCGTACACGAAATCGCATACGCCGGGATCGAGGGTCTGTAAATGTACTCGGGCTGCGCGTGCGCATGCGGTCCATGTCCATGTCCATGTCCGTGCGACGGTGCATGCCCAAGCGGAGGACGTCCCTGCTGCTCCTGGTGTGCGGCATGTCGGTGGAGCTGTGCCCCATGCCCATATCCAGCCGGACTCGCCGGTGCACGGGCCGGAGACGCCGATCGTGACCATACAGAGACGTCGCTCGGGGAGGAGGACCCCATGGAGCCCTTCATGGACGTTGTCGGTGGCTGCGGAGGGTGAGCGTGGGGACCGCTAGGCCCGTGGATGCCCTCATCGGTTTGGCCTTCTCGAGCACCAACGTCATCGGCGTCGACGTCCATCGCGTAACCGTCTTCCTCGTCTGAATAGGCCTCGTCATCCGAGTTGCCTTCGCTGACGCTCGAATTGGTCGCGGGCGGTGACATGAGCGCGTGATGGGGAAGACCGTCCATGCGGGCATGGTGAGGGTGATAGATGCCACCTCGTCCGACGTCCGGATCCGGTAGACGTACGGGCGCACTTCTGGAATGATTCCGCCAATGCCGGCGCATATTGGAGTTGACGTTGAATTCGCGCCCACAACCCGGAAATGGACAGCGATACGCTGTCAACACAGAGACGTTATCAGCCAAGCCGTCGGAAGGCACGAGGTGGAAAAAAAGGAAATGGTAGGGAGGGTGGTAAAGCGACCCAACACGTTGCACGATGAGATAAAAAAAGCACCACGTACGTTTGGCCCCCGTGTGGGTGTTTACGTGAATTTTCATACTACTCGGACGGTTGAAACGTTTTCCACAGTGGGGGCATTGGTGCTTCTTTCCCCTGCCTTCGCCCTGTAGGGCAGCGCCAGGGACCTCTGATCGCAAGTGGACACGTCTGCCATCCGTGGTGATGAGTGCGGCTGTGGTGGATACAGGATGGTCCGATACGGGAAAGGAGAGGATCGTCGAGGAGGGAGAGCGGAGATGGACGAGATCGGCTTCACGTGGGATCGACGGAGGGAGGGAGTCTAAGGAGTGATGCCGTTCTCTCATATCGGGGAGGATCTCGCGGACGGGACGGTGAGGCGGACGGGGGCGTGGCGGGCGTTGTTCTGTTGGAGACATTGCGACGCGGAAGACGGGAGCGGCGCCGTGCATGCCGGGATGGGATGGCGCTGTGGCCGAAGAGACTCTCGGGCGGAGTGTGGTGCTCGATGCCACATGTTCGAGGGAAGAGGTGACGGGGTCTGCACGGAGGACGTTGAAAGAGTAGCTCGGTGGTTTTGAGGAGGGCGACATCTGCTGGGGGCGAGTGGCGGACTCTGACGACGAGCTCGATGGCGGGGGTGATGGTGGTGGGTGGTGAAGGAGGAAGTGGGGAGGCTGCTTGTCATTACGGGTGCGAGAAGGGGAGAGTGGCTGGGGCTGTGTAGGGGTTGGGTGGGGGGCGTAGAGCGGAGGAGGGTGGGCTCACCTGCGTGGACGTGGACGGACTGCGTGCGTATTTTAGGTTTCCCTGGATGGACATCTCTAGATCCGGCATGCACCTGTGAGAGCGCGAGAGGACGGGAGGAGGGGTGGGCTCACCTGGAAAGATGTCTCTGATGCTTGGGAGGGGGACGGGTGGACGGGACATTGTTGGTTCTGATTGGGGAGGGAGAGGGGAGAGGGGAGTGTATATATATCTGTGGGTGGCGAGGAGGAGGATTGCTGCAAAGAGAATATGAAGACGGGGACTAATTGAAGACCCGGGCGCGGTGATGTGAGCTGCTGTTTTTGTCAGGAGTGGCAATCACCGTGGAGAGAAGGCGAGGACCGATCTCCGCCAAACGAGGGCAAATCCTGTGTATCTTCGCGGGTTCTGATGCTCTCCAGAGAGAGTAAGCAGGTCAAGGAGGAGCAGAACCAGCGCGGACAGCCCCAGCCCCAGGGACACGCTGCAGCGCACTCACGGCAACCTGACGTGGATGCGGGTGTGGAAAAAAAAAGTAAAAACAAGATAAAACAAAACCTCCTGGAACGTCAGCTCACGTCCACACCACGCTCGACGGTCGACACGTTGCCCGCCCTGGCAGCCATGGAGAGGGCGTCCCCACCTGAAAATCCCCTTCCGACGGCCGGCACTCGTTTCCGTAACCGGACTAGTGTTGATCTTTTTCCGGATTCGTGCACGCATCTCCAAATTGGAAACATCGCCATCATGACCTTATCCGCCGATCTTCTCGTCCCTCGTCAGATTTGGGGAAAATCCATGCCCCAATTCGGGCCCTTCTCCGTGGACATAAGACCAGGGCGAATCCCACACGCGGTCATATACGTACCCATCCACCCATCACCGCTCTCCACGGACCTCAGTGACGGCGCGCTCACTCAGATCAATCAACTCGCCGAACCGGACACCATATGCCCGTACGTCCTGGGATTTGCACTCGGCTCGTTTTGGATCGCCGTTGTCCGTCCACGATCGATATATATAGCCTTTTTTGATTTTACGCACGTGGGAAAAGCAAATAAAAAAAACCGGAGAAAAAAAAATCCCAGATCGAGATCGACAATTCGCCCGCCTCGCGAATCCACACGGTAATTGAATCCGTCCCCTCTGTCTCTCCGAAACCCTCTCTCTTCGTCCCACCACCCGCCCTCTCGTCGGCTCCGCACAGACTCCCCTCTCCTCCATCGCCTTCTTTTACGCACCACACCTCCCCTGTGCTCTTCCTGCGATGCGGCGTAGCGAGATGCCCCACCACACAGCGTACCCTGATCCATCCCCCCTCCGTACTCATCTCGACCCGCCCGCCGACGTAGACGGGTACGAGACCGTCACGCTCCGCGGGGCATAGAGCAAAAAAATAAATAAAAATAAAAATCGTGCAACACGCGCGCGATTCACCCTTTCCGTCTGCATCCCAGATCTGCCGATGCGACGGGGACAAGCGCCCCTCCCCGAGGAGGTCCAGGTGGCGTGACGGAATCAACGCTCGTAGTTGGCGAGAACCGATCGACGCGACGCGTTGCACCGACGGCGTGCGCGTGTTCGTCGACATCGCTGATGAGTCCATCCCCAAACGACGACGACGGCGCTCGTAGGCGAACGGGGATGACGCGGGGATGACGCGCGATGATGCGCTCGAAGAGTACATACGTGCGAGCACCTGAGGCTATGGCTTGCCGGTACTCACATCGGTCGGAAGCATCACGGCGCCGTGTCCTTGCCGACGCAAGTCGCAGCCCGGTGGGGTATATATATTCCTGCGAATGCCTCGACGTCGATGCAGCTGCTGTGGTGTGTGCTATGAACGACACTGCTATGGTCCGGTTGGTTTCAATGTTTCGTTTCCTCCTTGTTCGCTTTCTCGATTGTTTATTTTCATTTTTCTCGCCTCGCGTTCTGTTTTCTGACTTTGCTTGTACCGTTCTTGGCACGACGACGAGATGGAGACGAAATGGCAGTACGACGACGGCGACAGACGATCGCCGATGGATACCGTCCGTACCTGGGCGCTTCCCTCCCCACCCGCATCCCACCCCACGCATTCTCATGACTGCGCACTCGGGATCCAAACACGACGCCGTCTCATGCGCACGCACACACGCACATACCCATCGGTGCGTCCTGATTCGTGCGTCGGATTTATTCGGGTGCGTGAGTAGGGGGCGTAGAGATGTTGGGCTGGCGTATGCCTAGAAGTAGGATAGCACGGATCATGCCATCGACCCACTCGCGCAGGCAATGGCGATGGCGATGGCGATGGTATGGTCGAGTTGCCAAAGAATGAAAAAATCAGGGTCGTCGTCCTGCTTTGATGGTGCTGATTCAGACGCGAGAGAAAAATGGACGACGAGGGTGATGTTGCTGACGAGACGCGCGCAGCAGCGGTTCTCCTCGCCCAAGGATATGTATATCCCATCAGGCGTGCGATCATGATAGGACGATAGTGGCGTTTGATGGGGCGGCGAAAACACGTGCCCCGTGGATATACTTTGCACGGAGGCTTTTTCATACGGGATTGACGAGGGGCGTCTTGCCTTTTTTGGTGTGACCGTGAACCACGGAAGCGCACAGCGTTTGCCCACGCGCACGGCGTTGTGTGAAAAGCCAGGATAAGGATGTCAGATGAGCCATGATACACTTTCTTGCAAAATGAATACATAATCGGGATAAAAATAGGTCGAGAATAAAGAAAACGATTCGGAAGCGGAAGGAAACAGCTTTCTTTTCAGGAAAAGAAAAAAAAAAAATCAAACACCCCATGCAGTCTCGACGTCGGCCTCGCGCGGACCTGCACCAACTCGCTCCTGCCTCGGCGCGTGCGCCAGGCCGAGCCCATGCGGTTGCAGCGTCGGCTCAGGCGATCGTTCGTCCCCCTCCTGCTGGGGTTCTTGCGGAATGCCCGCCCCGTCTGGGGGCAACGCAATGCGCCCTGAGCGATATGCCAGCTGGTCGTAGACGAGCGCCGATATCAACGCGAGCGGGTGGAGCACCGTGAAGAGCACCACCGAGATCTAACACGCGGGGAGTGTTCACCGTGAGCACGCCAAAAATAAAAATAAACAAGATGGGTGACGGGACGCACAATGACGGGCGCAGGTTTGGGCGATGCAGCCCAGATGCTGATACAGACCCAGGTGGCTGCGATAGCCCAGATGACGTCGCGCCGGAGGAGGAGGACGACGAGGCTGACGAAATTGACGATGGTGGTGACCGCGAACCCTGGCCAGGGGTGGCGTACGTAGTCTTCCGGGTGCGATGGCGAGTATGAGAGTCCAAGCGTGATGCTACGACGGGTGAAAAGAGATCAAGGGACGCCGAATGGAATGAAAGGACGTACAAGAGCGAGTAGGGAAAGAGGAGCGAGAAGGGGAGGACCATGAAGAATCGGAGAGGGGCGTGGATGAGCGCCAAATCGAACGGGCGGGTGTACGTCGGTGCGTGGTAGACGAGGAGGGCGACATTGGAGTAGAGAAGCAGGAGGACGAGGATGCCGAGGAGGACGGTGGAGAGGAGGAACATGCGGAGGACCTACGGGGGGGGGAGTGAGGCACGCATGGACGCGCTTCGGCCTGGCTTACCCATGCGATGGCCCAAAGCGCCATGGTCCAGTTTGCAAACACGAGGGAGAGCCCGACGGCTTTGATGAGGGCCTTCTGTGCACGACGTGAGTGCGCGTGAGATCGACGGGTGAGGACGCGTGTTACCTTGGTGTCTGTATTCTTTGCAAAGACGAGCAAGAGGCAGTAACCGATCTGGAAGAGGTAGATGAGGACGATATAGACGAAGAGCCATGCAGGGTGAGGCGAGATCGATGTGGGGTAGAGTGCGATGATGCCGACTGGGAAAAGTCAGGACGAGGGTCGATGCGGAGAGAAAGCACGTACAGATGGACGGTTTCACGATGGCCGAGCATACGAGGACGGTGGCGATGTTTACCGAGAGAGAGAGCGGGGTCAACACTTGCAATCTGTCACGTGGGTCAGACCAGACCAGGAGGGTGATCCGGGAAAGAACGGACCGGACGAGGGCGAGAAAGTCCCGCACTTGCGGGCTGGACATGTCGACGGGGAGGGACTCCATCTTGGTCGGGAGGAGGTGATGACTCATCATTTCAGTTCGTCTAGGGGGAAAGATATAAACACGCCAAAACAATGAAGCCCGTCTTCGTCCCCACCGCTCTCCACGCCGAACTGACTGAATACGCCAACCTCGTCCGCGTCCTACGCACCTCCCGCACGCTCGACCTCACGACCCATCTCATACACCACGCGGCACAGCACAGGGAAAACGAGGCAGACACTTGGACGTCCTGGCCGCTCATCGACTGTCCAGTCCCAGAATGGTCCCTCGAAGACGAGATACGCCACTTGGGAGAGACCGTCGCGCGGAAGCAGATGCAGGCCGATCGTGAAGTGGACGATCTCAGTTCGGATTCCGATTCCGACTCGGAAAGGCTCTTGTCAGCCGCAGCGAACCGCCTCGTCCTCCACACTGGCGCAGTCCTCGTCCACATCCTGAATCTCCTCGCAGATCAAAGACCATCCGCTCCGGGGAGCATGCAGAACAGACTCTGGCCGATGAACTGGGAAGACGTCATCAGTCTACTCGCAGTCGGTGGCGTCGTCGACCCATCGTACGTCTTCTCGTCTTACGATACTCCCCATCTTCATCATGGCTCTGCAGCATCATCGCACGCGCAGAAAAGCGTCTCGAGCGCATATACGGACCATCTACCACAAAAGGTTAGCTCGTAGCTCAGATCACGTCCCGTCTGTACAGCATCTCACCTCACCGGACAGCCATGGAGAGGGTCAAATCGGCCACGTCAGTCAAGACGAGATGCGCGTTATTGGCGACTGTTGCGGACGATCAGTTGTTTTCTCCACCTGTGCTCTCCCGAACACGTCGGAGCGACGGCAAAGGTAAATTTCGTCCCTGTTTCGTCTTTTCATCCGAAAACGAGCATGTCGCTGATACGGACTAGGCCTTGTAGAACCCCGATCCCGCAAGAGCGGGGTCAAATCGCGCACCGTCGTCGATACGGACACGGACGCAGATGCATAACCACCGTCTTACAAAGATCTCCCACCCTCACTGCATCTCATCAGCCCTGTTTCTCACGCACTACAACATGTTACTCAGCTCTTCTGACATGCACTCTAACCAGCACTAACCCCAACATTTTTCACTTGCTATGCACTGCGATCTGTTTCACGTTTCTATTTGAATTCACTCCCTGTCAAGATTCCATTCTTGCATCCCACAGCGTTGTATGTGTCCCTTGGATACGCTACAGAACCCGGGGATTATGACAAACGAACAGGACAAGGCCCTTGGATGCTCTGCTCAGATATCACCAAGATCTTTTTCGCTCTCGATCCAGGGTCACCCCCACATTCAATGATAAATATGTATTTTTTTTGCTGCTGAGCAGTGACAATAGTTCCGTTGTTGGACCTGGAATCACTACAAAGCAGCTTTTCGACCCCTTTTGATACTCATCGGCTCGTTCTCTCCATTCGATCCTGACAGACGATGCCTTGGGCCGCCTTTTAGGTTCGTCAGCCCGCTCTCCTTATTTGATGGTGACGATGCCTTTGACACCCATGAATTTTTCAGTTATCAGCTGTCTTCTTCAGTATCAAAGGTCGTCTGGCATTATGCGCTACGCTTGTTAACTTAAAACATTTTAACGCACTGCTGAGTAGCAATAACAGGTTGTTCGTCCATTTATGCATTTCCCGCAGCACCCTACCTGTTCCCTGGATACCTCGCCTGCCCCGGGATTACGAGAAACAATAATGTCTTGGACCTCCTTTTAGACTCTAGCACATTTCCTCCACCCGACCGTGACAACCAATGGCTTGACGGGCCCATTTCAATTGTTCGTTTCCTCGAACTAGGGTCTGCGCTCCATTCCACGTTCCTAGATCAACATTCAATTGAGTTACCTCCAGCACCCTGCCCAGGATGCGACCACATTCCATTCTCGCACCCCGCAGCTGCATGGAAACCCTGCGCAGCTCGGCGATCACGACAGATGGACGCTCCCTTTCGCTCATTCTCCCCCTTTATCCGAATCGTGACGATCGCTGGTCCTGCAGCCTGAGCACGCGGAGACCCTCTTTAG
>JBBPOB010000653.1:0-14290 GCA_038091275.1 Tylopilus subfusipes | reverse complement strand
TAAGACCCGGGACTTTCGATGATCGAGGTCTGTGAAATCCACTCACCAGTCGCTCCTGCACCTAAGAGAGAAAGTCAGTCAGCTCGCCACCCGGCGGGGAGTGCGATAGAGTGCATGGAACATACGCACAAAAGTCTCTGGCCTCTAGGATGACCACCTTGAGTGGCGACTGGACTACGTTTCTCTCGATGGCTTCGGAGAGGTGGTATGCCACGCCAACGCCAGTGATACCTGAACCGATGATGCAGACGTCTGCATCGGTGATCAACGGCCCCGTGCTGCCCTCACGGGCCAATATATTGGGATCTGGAGAGGAATCTGCCCAGAAAGAGCGCGTCGGATTCGGGGATGGCAAGCCTGCCGGCCGTGGGTTGCTGTGGTCGATTGAAAACAAGTTTCGTTGGTTCGCATTGAGCGGGACGGAGAGTGTCATGGTCGCCATCGCACACGCCGCGATCTCGATCAGATATGATACGACGTGTACGATACATCGGAACGTAAACAACGATAATCGGTTGATCAGATGTTCATGGTTCGTAACATGTCAACGAAAGCGTCCTTCTTCAAGTTCTCTGCCTTTTGGCGTTTGCGCTATTATTCGACGCTCAGTCGCACTCTTACAAACCAACCTATTAGTCGTAGAGACGCACCTCGGTCGATCGTCCACCTCGCGCCGCCTGTCGTCGCGAGAAGTCCTCCCATGCGGGCCGAAACTCGCGAATGAGCATGTCCACCGTATCCCGGCCCTCCACCTTCATCCCCCCATACGGCACTCTCACCCAGTCCTTGCTCGTCTTCGACTCCCCCGAAAATACCTCCCTCAACACCTCCACCACACAATACGCAAACCACCCACTCCGCACCTCCGCCGAGGCACCTGGAGATAGCACGTGCCGATGAACTGCCGTGAGCAACACCGCCAGATGCGCTACAGACGGCGCTCTCGACGCCTTTGGAAACTTGACGGTGTGGATCTCTGCCCAGCCACCCGGGATGTGTCCTGCCAGCGAGACCGTGGTGCCGTCAGACGACAGTCGGATGCGATCACGACTCGGTACTACGATGCCCATCGTCCGCATATCCGGCATCTGAGGGGGCGCAGGGGGCGCGTGCTCCTCCGCGTACGCGGACGGCGAGACATCTCTATCCGCGAAAACGACGACATCCTTTCCGGAAGGATGCCGGACGTATACGAGAAGGAACTCGTGGCGCGATGTCGATTTCGCTTTGCAGTGCACGATACGACGAAGTCGACACTCCTGATTCTCTTCCAGATCTTGGATGCTGTTTGCCCATTCGCTGACAGATGTCGTGCATTCCCTGGTGGGAAAGAGTGCAGGGGGGAGGGAATGGTGTGACGGAGGGTGGAGAAATTTGCGGAGCGCAGATAACAAGCCCATGATGAAACGAAATGAGCGTGAGGACGAGGTTGGCTACTGCCCTGGCGATGCAAGGAGGTGACGGAGAACTTGGCGATAGAAGCACGGGACCTCAGCGCAGATGGGAACTTTGATCGCATTCGGTCCAACGAATAGCCGCTCGGCGAGGGGTCAACAGACTCGAGCTTCAAGCTTCAAGGTCAACTCAGGGCCCACAGTCCAGGTCAGAGAACAAAAAGTCGAGGAACATGAACGTTTGGAGGTCGGCCAACGGCAGCTCTGAGTGTAAGATGTCGTGTGGCCGACTACACAGTGGTACAAACATGAATAAACATCCAGAACACCGTCGTCGGTCCTCGAGCCGTACTCCGAGTCGGATCCGACCGGCTCGGCTGTCGTTGAAGATGAAGACGACGCGTAGAATCAACTCCGTGCTCAAGCGAATTCAGAGCAACGTCAACGTGCCCTGACTGTAGGTTCGGAACGCAGTCAGCATACTGGCATGTGCTCAGTGTCAACGTTGTATTGTTACCTGAAACCAGTCACCCCTATTTATCCAAAAAAAGTAGACAGAACAAGAACTGAATTTCATATATCCCCCGCTCTGATCTGCGATCACCGCCGATGATATTCATTCCACCTTCGTGTCTTGTAAAGACTGTGCATTAGACAGCGGTAGGCTACATGTCCAGCTGGGCTAACTAATATACATGCGATGTGACGACAAAGGTGTCGATGCTGTGACGGCGAAAGCGAAAGCGAAAAAAAACAGACAGACTACGACGGCACCTCCGACTGAGGTGGCGGCTCTGAATTCGACGGCCGAGGGCTTGGAGGCTGCGGACTTGGACAACTGCGAACGCGCTCCTCCGCGTCCGACTGTGGGCTATCCTTCGTCTGTGCAGCATCACCATCGCTGGGTGTGGAGAGCTCCATGGATGGCTCCGTGCTTGGTGGCTGCGGACTATGTCGACGCCTTCGTCCATAGGAGGGTATGTGGTCTCCCAACCAGCCCCGCGAACTGTCGCTTGGGCAAGCACTCAAAGGCGAGAGCTGACTTGGCTTGGTAACGGGCGTCGAGAACGAGGTCTGCAATGTCCCGGACGTGGGGGTATGCGCATCAGACGACTGGGTATCCAACGACAACACGCTCTCGCCCATCTCGATCTGCGACGTGAGCTGCAACGTCCCTTTCCAAATGTCGCTATCCCCTTGCTCGGCTTCGTCTCGCGGTAGTTTTTCATGGTTCACGATGATCCTACCGATCTGATCCCGCATTGAGCTAGGTTCTTCGAATGGTGACGCGTAGACGAAAACTTACAGATACCCAGAGGATGAAGATCAACCAGCTGTCCATGCAACAACAGTCAGTTACGCCGAATCAACACCCCGGACGTTCCACTCACTAATACGTAATATTACCACCCATAGCTGGCTTGATCACCTTGAGCGAGCAGAGCGTCAAAAACATCATCATCACTGACCAATCAATATCAGCGTCGGTCCAATGACGGATACCACAACAAGAAACCAAGTAACAGAACGAAAAGAAAAAAAAAAAAGCTCCTCACCTATTATCGCGCTCAGCGACAATGCTGAATCCCGCATGACAACGTGTCCGACGTCCCCGTGGGTCCAGTTCACCGGTAACTGAAAAAACCTCCAGAAGGTCATGAAGAATATTATCGCGTTGGTTGTCATCATCGTCGCACTGCATTCTCGAGGATGAGTACACAGAACATTCGGGCATGCGGCAGTGAGATAGTGGAAGACCTTCTTACCTGAAAAAGGCGCTTCCAGGGTTGGTCCTCACCATCATGCACGTTACCGTATGCTTGTTCGTTGGAAAAGCTAAACGCGCGCTGACCCCCATGGAAGCCACCTGGCCGAGAACGAACGAAATCAATATCATCAAAATGAATCGATTGCGGAGGAAAAGGGCGTAGGCTAGACTCTATGGATGAGCGAACATTCAGGAGAGTAGTCGATGGAAAACGTACTGCGTCGAATGAGCAAGCCTTCTGCAAAGAGCAAGAGGAACTGGACGACGGCCGCTTGGTACATGAACCAAATGAGGCATCCGCGGGGGGAGGTATATACCCCAAGAGACATCCGGACAGTGAAATAGACGTTGTATCTATCAGAATGCAACGTGCGCGCGTGTCACTAGAAGCGCTTCACCGGAAAACGGGATGACACCTACATTTGACTAGATAGGCCGACATATCTGGCAAGCATATAAATCCTGGCAGTCCAGGACCCGCGAAGTCTTCTGGAACGTCGAGATGCGTTCATCAGCACACGCTTTGCATGTAACGGGATAACTTACGGCCATACATACTTGGCCTCATCGCGTATGAGCAATACGAAATCCACGAGCATAAATGCAAGCGCCAGCGCTGTGTCGATGGGGGGTGAGATATAGAGTAGAATCGACGACTTGAGATGAATAGCAATACTCACAAGCAGAGACGGCGACCTTGATTGCTACGTCCTTGTCATGCGGCGGACGGTCAGGCATTTCAGACGGAAACTCCGAGCTGATGTATGAAAATGAAGGACGGTGGTCGGATCAAGGCAGGCCACGAGAAAAAGAGTAGAAAATAGAAGGAGTTGGAGATCTGTCAAGAAGCGTCAGTAGGGAAAGCCTACTCCTGCGAACAGAGCGTCTTGAGAGAATTGTGGGGGGGAGACGAGCCTATCCAGGGCTCATGTCAGCATCAGTCGACATATAAAGGCGTCGGTAGCAGTTGGCATAACTTCACCCTGAAGGCTAAAAAAGTCACATCCGAATGACGCGATTACCCCATTTGTCAAGCCATTTGTCAAGCCAACTCTGATCGCTGATCGTCGTTTCCAATAACACCTGTCTCGGCGCCCACTCCTGTGACCACGGACCGCAAACTTGGGCGCCACGTCGATCTAGACAGGCTTGAGCCCATGACGACGCTCCTCAATGTGAGCAACGTCACTGGCAGTGCTGTCCTCCTGGGTAAAACTACGAATACATCCGATCCAATGGACCGTTGGGGCGAGGCATAACGTGATCCCGTAGTATAGTAAGGCGATTCAGGCGCGGGATCGATGAGCGCTAGCCTTCGTGCTCGCATTTCAGGATTGCCTCAGTTCTTGATACGTCTCAACTGGATTTGGGCTGCGTCTATCATCATACTTCTGTCTATGCCACACTCCTCGAAGGCTCGCCTCAGATCTGTGGGGGACCGAATATGCATATGCGTGGATTATCTGAATTGTAGGTAATAGCACCAGCTGGCTGTCACACAAGCGTGATATCGTGATCAGACCCTGCGGATAAGGGATGGCGAATTCTATTCCCCACCCTTCACGGAAAACAATTCAGAAAATGCTTCCAAAAAGTGCCACAAAAGAAGGGAGATTACGGAACTGTTGGAAGTCACTCGCATACGAAGAGAACCCACTGAGCAGTGATCGGCTCGTGGTCAACACACTCAGTCGATCGTGAGAAGTTCAATCGTTATGGTAGTCCGTCAAACCAAGCGAAGCTGTGGCGTGTCATGTGTACTACTAGCCTCCGTAAGAAGTTCGGATTCGGAAAACGCAAGGCACCCGAGGTAATTTCCCCTTCGACCTGGACCAGACGCGGGCGAGGTTACAAAACCTTGCAGCCCACAGTAGGGCTTTTGTCACGAGTCAACGTACATGGCTCGAGGTAAGTATGCTCTCGAAGTACAGCGGCGGGGAAGTGTCAAGACCAATCCACTCCATTGCTTGGGCCAGCGGTTGCCCATCCTTCGCACCACACCTAACCCTTGTAGGATCGCGATGAGGTATGATCTGGATACGTGTCAATGACAGGCACGCAATATACAGCAGGCGTGGTGATACCACCGAGTTTTTTTCTGCTCTGGCGCTCACGAGCCCGTTGCTCTTTAAGCGATTTACTGAGTTTCTCTAGCTGCGCGGTGATGGTGGTGTCGCCCCTTTTCGAGGGCGTACCCCGCGTTTGATAATCGATCAGGAATTCGTCCACATGGGATTGGGCGGCTTTTAGAGACAGCGGGAATGATCCGTTTGCTTGGATGCGTACCGGTGGACGAGTAGTGCCCTCCATGCACCGAGCGCAGCTGGGGGAGCACCGCCATGCGCAGGGCCTATAATTCCAGCTCCGCTCGGCCGTGACCGAGGCGCGACCTTTGTGTCACCTGATGTGTGGCGGTGCCCCGAGGGTCTTTGCCAAGGTCGAAAACTGCGCCGTCAGTGAAGAGGACTGCACTCACTGCATGCGTCGTCTTGGCGTGTATCAGACACCGTGCGCATTGATCCGATCTCGCAGTCAGTCGGTCATTTCGTTCACTACCACCATGCACGTTGATGTGAGAGGGATGACGACGACATGTGGATTGCAAGCAAAAAAATTGTAGACTACATACATAACAATCTGACTAGGGATGGACAGGAAAAGCATCACTAGAAAATTGCCATCCCCCTACCCGTACCCATTGTGGGTTACCCACGGGCTACCGACAGATGAGGGCAGCGTTCGAGGATGAGGGCGAGGGCGAGGGCGCAACGACACGAGGACAAGCACAAGGGCAAGGGCGCAATGGGACGACAGCGAGGGCAAGGGTACGACAGCGCAAAGACGACGGCGAGGGCAATGGCGTGACAGTGCGAGGACGAGGGCAACGGTGCGAGGACGAGGGCAACGGTGCGAGGACGAGGGAAAGGGCGCGACGGCGCGAGGACGACGATGTGGGTGACGGCGAGGGCGATGGTGCGATGGTGCAAGGATGACGGCGCAAGAGGAGGTGAGATTATGGCCCGTGCAACATACCGAGTCCAGGGATGTCCACAGAGGCGCAGTAGAACCCGGATGGCGAGAGCCGCGCGACCATCGTCTCCTTTGCATGTCGGGTAAATGACATACTGAACCCCAGATGCTAAGTATCATCGACCGCGACGGCGTTGATCGAAAGAGTGCGAGTTTGAGCCCAACACGGACAGGCATCGAGGCAGTGCTTGGAACCCACCTTGAGATCGAGGACCTGGAAACATGCGTGCAATCGGCTAAAAACCCGAAGTACGTGACGAGACTTACGATCACGCTGCGCCCGTTAGCCTGAGCATGGATGATCTTATCAGACCCTTTGACGTTCGCTGCGGCGAGCTTCGTCGATCGACCGCGTTCTGTCCCAGGACTGCACGGATAAAGTGCCTGTCGCGCATAGCTCATTGCGTCTCCTGTGTGTTGGGAAGTTGTGAATTGTCTACGTTGTTAGTCGCTTTGCTGATCCAAATATGGACACGCTGTGGCAGCAACTCAGGGGATTTCCATATTTGGAAATGCAATCTGGCAGCTGAGCCAGTCGAGAGAAGTTCTTTAAGTAGGAGAACCAAAGGACGCTTAATGTAACAGGGCATTTGAACGAGAAATCGATGAAAAAAGAATATATGGGAGCAGAAAAGAGAAACAGAACCATGTCGCATGATGCATACGTTCACAATAAGCATTTTCAGTCATCCACCAAGCGACATTCGTCAGCGGAATAGTTCTTCAAAGGGTCTTTCCGCAAGGCTTCGGCCTCGGACAGCACGGAGATTCCCTTGCCTGCGACTTTCGATTTCATGACTGTTTCGGGTACGACCAACCCCGTCGACGTGCTCGGAGTCTCGGACTAATCGATTCATCCAGTCGCAAATGGAAAGGCAATGGACCGTGGTGAGCACCCGCGCATTCTACAAAGAACTCAAAGACTCACCTCGTCACGGAAGGGTGTGAACCTTGGTGTACAAGGAATACCACTCTTTAGGCCGTCTGGATCCCTGAATGGTACCACAGTGGCATTCTGGCCAAGCGTCTTTGGCGGCAGCTTTGTAGGCACTGATTCTTCCGCGAACTCCCCTGGGCCAGGATCCCTGTAGGGAACAATCTTGGAGGTGGACCCCGTGCTGGTGCCGAGTGCGCCCGAGCCAGACGCCGCGCGTCGCGAGCGTCCCGCGTTCTTTAGTGTTGTCCCGGAGGCTTTCTGCACTTCAGGCACGTTCTCCTTTACACGTGATTTACGCGTCCCGATATCTGGATACGACATCGGCGACTCCTCCTGGGGCTCAGAACCCGTTGGGTCGACAAAGATCCGAACATGGGAATTGGAAATTGTTCTCGACCCCGACCCCGAGATGTCGCTTCGCGGTGATGATGATGGGACACGTCCGAGCCCTAGAGGCCCGGAGGACGACGAGGCTGTCACGCCCAAAGCGGCACGTCTGGTGGATGGTTCTGGCACAGGGGGCGGTGGCATCGCGAGGCTAGACATCATTCGCTTTTGGAACTCTGTATGTTTGCTCTGCAGATGATCGAGCGGTTGGGCCTGCCTGGCAATGCCAAGCAAGAACACTGAGTCTGCGTCACTCTTCCTGAAATACAAGACGTCTACATTTCACGGGCGAAAGCCATCGAAGATCAAAACGTGACCTACCGTCCTTGCCGCTCGAGTATCGCCGCATACTCTTCATACAAGAGAGCATGATTCGTTCCAATGTCGTTTGCAAGCAAGAACCTGTATATCATCGTCTGTTTTTCGACGAAGCTCGCGTACAATACCCAAAGTTTGAGGTACTTGAGCTCTCTTCTCCAGATGCCGCCACGATTATCCTTGAGCACTCTCGTCGCCTCCTCCAAGAGTTCAAGGAGACCCGACTCGGCACTCTGTCCCTGGGGATAGTTCTCCACCGTCCAATTGACAAATCGGACGTAGGCCTCGAGGGGATCGTCATCCTCGTCTTGGAGCGCGACCTCTACATTCATCCGGTGTCGTTTACGCGCCGAATTGAGTTGCGAGTCGCGTTGGGCATGTGGGGTCGTCAGGATGGCGGAGAGCGTGGTGACACGCCGTCCCGACGCCAGTGGCTGGATGTTCTCTTTCGCTGCCTCCAGCACTTCGATGTCGACGATGGGAGGTGATTCCGTGAAGACGTCTTGTTCCACATTTCCTGGTTCTGCCATGCCACTCAGTCTTTGTGCTGTCGGACGGAACAGTGGCAGCGTGTCCGAGTCAAATGAGCAGAACGCGCTCAACAGGCCCATCACGTGAATCCCACGTGGAGGAATTCTGTCGGGCAGAAGATTGGTGGCAGATTGGTCATTCGCAGCCCTGCGCGTGGCGGTGCTCCCAGTGTCAGGTGATCACCTACTACTATTTATGGTTGCAACGGAAAATGGCACGATCATTGAAATTGTTCGTGCTGCAGTAACGTTCCAGCGACTCCGTTCCCTCGACTCTCCTTCCATACACCATGGCCGTCGGAAAAATAGCTTCCATGCTGGGCTTATTGCTCACGCACCCGAACGAGTTCAGGACTCTCGTTCAGTTCTACCTCTTCCACACACCGAAACGGGATATCACCGCACAGCAAGAACACCCAACCTCGGGATGGGACAGACAAAGCATGCGCCGGTGCTGGGAGTTTTTGGACTTGACAAGCAGAAGTTTCGCTGCAGTCATCAAGGAGCTTGACGGCGACCTTGCGCGAACAGTGCGTATTTAGCCACCTTTTTTTTTCTAAATGTGTGGCGACGCCCTTCATTGTCGCGATTCGTCCACAATTAACTTGTTTGTATGGCAGATCTGCATATATTATCTTGTGCTCCGTGGACTAGACACCATCGAGGATGACATGACTATACCCGACGAGATCAAGCAGCCTCTCCTACGGTCATTCCACGAAAAGACTGTCACACCTGGTTGGCATTTTACCGAAAGCGGTCCCAAAGAAAAGGACCGACAACTTCTGGTCGAATATGCCACCGTAGTCGAAGAAGTCAATCTTCTCAAACCAGAGTACGTGGGTCCAGGAATGACAATCCCCTTTTGGTAACCAACCGAGGACAGGTATCGTGACGTTATTCTGGACGTGTGTAACAAGATGGAGGTCGGGATGGCTGATTATGCGCACAACGCTGCGACCACCGGTTCGATATACATTGCGACCGTCTCCGAGTATGACCTGTATTGTCATTATGTCGCCGGCCTAGTCGGCGAAGGCCTCACGGCCATCTGGTCGGCTTCTGGAAAAGAGGCCTCATGGCTCTGCGAGGAGCTCGGTCTTGCCAACTCGATGGGTCTATTGCTACAAAAGACGAATATCATTCGCGATTTCCGGGAAGATACCGAGGAACGTCGCTTCTTTTGGCCAAGAGAGATCTGGGGCAAGTATGGCTTTCACGAGTTGGCGGAGCTGTGTCAAAAGGACAACTTGGAACGTGCAACTTGGATACAGAGCGAGATGATCCTGGATGCCCTTCGTCATGCATGCGACTCCCTGGATTATCTCAGGCTTCTCAAGAACCAGAGCGTGTTCGTGTTTTGTGCAATACCTGCCTGTATGGCCATCGCCACCCTTGCGCTATGCTTCATGAATCCGGATATGTTCGAGCGCAACATCAAGATCAGAAAAGCTGAAGCTGCTCAGGTATGGGTTTACGTTCTCTGCATCGTGTGCTCAAGACTGACGAGTCCTTGTTCTCCAGTTAATCATGCGGTCCACGAACACACGTGAAGTCGCCCTCATCTTCCGGGAGTATGCACGCAAGATACATCACAAGGCAAAACCCCAGGATCCAAACTTCCTTCGGATCTCCGTCATGTGTAGCAAGGTAATGTCATTCGCTAGCTTTGTCAGTCAGGTGTCGGTCCGGTTCAAGGGACTCATGTTCCTCTTCAGATCGAGGGGTGGTGTGAACAAACCTTCCCTTCCTTTGTCATCCTGGGACAGGACGGTGCCACATACGACCCCGAGGACAAGCGAACGGCCGTGTACAAGTCGGAGGAAAAGCGCACCTACGCGAAGCGCTACCCCAACGCAGCGCCGCCATCATCCGAGTTGCTTCCTTGGGAACTGGCGACCTACGTCGGCGGTACCATCGGGATGGTCATCCTTCTGAGTGCGGGCATCGTCTATACCATCGTGAAGATATATGGGTAGCTACGTTGTCGATGTGGGACGTTTTGCTGCGCACAGCGCGCTTATCGGGTCCACATAGTAGATTGCTGACATTTTTATAATATTATGTGGTTTCATTCTATCGACGGAGTCGCAGTTCGTGCATGAGATTAGGACAGACAGGTGTTTGAGTAGGAACTCCAAACATTATCAAACTCAAGCCACTCTCGGGTCAAGAATTGTCTATAGAGTGGTGTTCATGCGCGAGGGTGGCCGAAATACTAATAATATACACGGGGGGTGAACGTTACAATCGTTACTGTGAATACACCGGGATGCTCAGGTCACAGGCAGAACCAGAAGGTTCGAATCATTTTTTGCGTTTAGTCGCTGGTTCAAAGAAGTTATTGCCAGATAAGACGGTGAATGATGTGGCCTCACCACTCTCTGTCGCCTTCGGCGCCTTTCGTTTTGTTCCAGTTTTGTTGTCACCGGCTGCTGATCCCGCCGCAGCTTTCTTGGTGACTTTGGAAACGGTGCTTGCGAGCACCTCCATCTCGTCTGCGCATTTAGGGCAGAACCATTCTCCTTCCGGAATAGCCTGTAGTGGAGGGTCAAGGCAGCCAAGATGGTACGGGTGATCGCACTTGACGATGCGTGGTCAGCCAGCGCAAGCTAACATGTACAGAGAAAGTCTTACCTTGTCGCACTCTAGCGCGGGATCATCGTCTCCGTTATCTTTGTCGCAAACGAGGCAAAGCTCCGGAGCATCGACTTCAGGGTGTCGAGGAAGCTCAGAGAATTTCTCGTTGGGCTTCGCGAGAAATAATGTGGTGTGTTGACCGGCAGCCACGCTGAGACGGAATTTATCAAGATCCTTATTTTCTGATACTAGGAAAAGCAGCTGACCTAAAAACTTGAATCCCAGCCAGAGGTTGGTGCCTGGTCGGTTTGGTTGCGCTTTTTGGTTCGTCAGGGCCTAGGCCTAGTTCGCCTTTGAAGACTATCAGTAGCAAATCATCAGAATGCGCGGAATGCCATGCCATTGGCGGCATTTTGACCGTAGGCAACCGTCATAACGCTGCCATCCTCCTCGGAAGTCAATGCAAAGTGGGTAACACCTCCACAGTTCGCATGAGAAATCCTGCATCCCCTACCACAAACTGTTCAAGTAAAGTTAACGTCAAGTTCAAGGGCAGCGCACATGAGGTCCTGTATGTAGCGGAATGAGGAATATGGCGATCCAGACGACCCTAAGAGAGCGTAAATTGATCGGACGAAAAGATCGTGTGATTCAGGTTCACCTTCTCCACTATTTTTCCACTGCATGAGTGTCAGGAAGGTATAAAGCTGCAACGTGTGAATGAGACAATCCGACGGCGTACCTTTCCGGCCATCCAGTACATTCGCTGCTTATCAATGACGACTGTGTTTGAAGGACCAGCCACAATTTGGGATCCCATTGTCATCTCATTGGGACCAGCAAACTTAAAAAGCAACATGCTTAAGGTCTTGTCGAGAAAAGCACGGTCGTTACAGTACCTGTGGTACAACTTTCGGGATCAAGACATCTTGTTGATTACCAAGACCCAGCCGGCAGTAACCGTTGTAACCCCAAACATACACCACTCTGCTAGAACATTTAGCAATAGCATGACTAGGCTAGATCAAAACTTACCCTTGAGTATCCATTGCTACACTATGTTGGGCACCGCAGACAATGTCGGTGATAGTCTTATCATCCAAACCCTTTACAGGTACTGGCTAAGCTGTCAGTCAAACCATCATATGAAGAGTGAAAGCCACGCAACCAGGCTCCGTTTCAATATCATACGCCGTCTTATTTCCAGTAGTGATATGTTCGCCCGTTCTTCCGTTGCCTAGCTGTCCTTTTTCTCCGCTCCCGAAAGAAAAAACTTTCAAAGTTTTGAGTTTCAGCTGAATGCCCCACTCGAAAAAAAAAAAACTCACCTTTCCCGCCCTCAGTCAAAACAATGGAAAAGGTGATACCTGCACCAGCCTTTACCACGTGTTGCCGTTCCCCGTCCACATATGGTCCGTCTATACACTTGAACGCTGTTATTTGAGGAGTCACCGGATGACCGCACTGTCGAACAACACTTGAGCAGAATCGTTCGAGGAATCAATAACGACCGAGCCCATCACCTGACCAAGGTTGTTTGCGCCCGCTGACCAGACATTCCCTTCGCTGTCCACCAGCAATGCGTGGCTTCTTCCACACGCGGCATGCACGAATTTGGCTCCTCTTTTCGCGCCAAGTTCAGTTGCCAGCACACGTCTGGGCGTGTTCTCAGATATGAAGTCGACGCCAGCGACACCCAGCGCACACGGCGCATTTCGACCAAACATCCACGCGGCTCCGTCGACGTCAAGTGCAATGAAGTGACATGCACAACACGAGGCATGGATGGACGTTATTTTGACATGGCTTAACGACCGTAGTATGTGAGGTTCGAGAAGGTCGGGCCTACAAACAGAGCCTAGTTCAAGACGGCTTATCTGAGATTCAACGGTGGACACTTACGCCTCAGGATTGCCCTCACCCTTGCCACCACGTTCCTTTCTACCCAGTTTCGGCCTGAAAAACCGACCAAGTTAGCTGGAAGTGAAGTGTAGTTTAGAAGACTGCCGCAATCTACCAATCCGTCCCACCACAAATTAACACTAAGTTTGATTCCATCAGTTACGAGTGCAACGTGCCAGGCACATGATATCACACACCTCGTCCCCATTGTGCTTCCTTGGTGGTATCCGAAGAAAGTAACGCAGTCATAGTCATGTGCAAATTTGAGGTGCGAGTCAGAAGTTGCCGGCTTACCCACCAGGCGTTTGTTTTCGTTCAACTACCCCACGATTGCTGCTTTAGGACTTCTCTAAGGCGCTCTATCTACGACAAAAACACGATCGCAATCACCAAGCACTTGGTGAAGCTACCCCCGGATTCTATTGCAAAACAACCCGGGAAATTAAAAAGACTCGAGATTTAGAATTTAAGTAGTCAGTACCCTCGGCTATCTGAGGCTCAATTCTCCCACATGTCATGTTGTCTCTTCCGGCAAACCAATCACCACTACAAATTTATCAGTGTCAAACAACGAATGAACAAAATCGTCCAAACTGACAGATCGTGGTCCCAGTGCGGACTATTTGACACTATCGGTCGCAATTTAGCTATATAAGGCTGTACACTTAACGAGGGACACTCACCTCAAAGTCGTCCCCACAGAGAACAACACAATCGCCATGCACCAATGTCATAGAGATCTCGGGGATAGTGGCTTTGCTCTTGTCTTGAGTAGCTTTGTTCTTTTTAAGAACACATTGCTCGACGGCTTCGTGATGAGCCACTTGTATTCCGGGACCAGAATCAGAGCTGCGACACTGGTGCATGGTATCCATAGCAGCAGTAGCTTCGTCCATGTTCTCGGCGACAATCGGCATTTCGTTTACCTCAGATCCTGGGATGAACGCCGTCAGATTGCCATTATCCTGCTCTGGGTGACGCGAGGGTCCGGCGTCATCATTGTCTTGAGCACATCCCTTGCTCTTATCAGATCCAATAGATTTCGATGCATCCTGATCCTGATATCCCCCTTTTGGAGTAAACTTTAAAACTACATCCGCTCCCAGGCAGTAAATGACACCCGGGGATTTAGCCGCGTGGAGCACGTTGCCCTATTCCCGGTGTGAGAAGACTAGCCACCCGCAGAATGTTTCAACCGACCTTCCTAGATCCTGAGTTGACCCATGCTAGCAAGCGTACCTCGCCGAATCGGGGTTTATCCATCTCTCCGTATCGATGGACGAAATCGCAAAGCGTGTAGTAGGCGATGCGAACACAATCGGGTGTACCGCCCGGAACCATTACTTGTGATCCGTCACTTTGATATGATAGGCTGGTGCTATGGGTGAAAAAAGGGCCTTGACATGGGACGAACGTCAAGCTCAAGGTGAAATGCAGATATATT
>JBBPOB010000652.1:0-14290 GCA_038091275.1 Tylopilus subfusipes | reverse complement strand
TCATAGTGCATCAGCTGCAGGCCAACCAGGCCTGATGGTATAATACTTCCCTTTGATGATGCACCACCTGCCATCATGTAGCACTCAGTGGTGGTTGCCATAAAAGATGCCATCTCATCCATCAACAGCATTGATGGTTGTCACATCAGTCATGTGCTTCTGAGAAGGTGATGCAGTATATGAACAACATACTTCACAAAATGTGGTATTTCTGGATTCAAGACCCTGAGGTCTTAGACAGACAGTTACAACATTTTCCCCTGCTTTCCACCCATTAATGAAACAAAGTCCTCAAGGGTTCCACAGTCTATCTGCGTGGTGTAGTCGCGGCTTTTGCTGAAAGATCTTTGCTTGAAGTTGTGCATCTTCCATACTCTCATGTTAGCAATTTCCAACAGGTAGTCTCTCTCACTCACCTTGCCGTGACATGGGAGGCCTGTAGTATGCCATGTCCTCCATGCTGAAACTGCATAGCATCTTTCAGCTCCCACCACACATCTCAGATCTCTGCAGCAATGTTGCCTGACTTTCCCTTTTCATACTTGAGGATAATCAACATTGGAAGATCACTGGGTGCATTCATGGCATGTGGTGCCTGTGCCATGAAATGTGTTGCATTTTGTTATATTATAGGGCCATGCTGCATGCCCACCATCCATTTTATGTGGAGTTACCATATATGGATTTCCATTGTTCTCCTACAGATTTCAAATATGTTCATAATTGATTCATAGCATGTTTGTAATTGGTTCATGGTGTGTTCATTGTATGTTCATAGTGTGTTCAAAGCAAATGATTACAGGTCCGAGGTACACCATCATGTTTGAGCTATGTCAAGTAGTATGATTGCACTATGTGCTGGGATTTTCTTTCAATGCAATGCTTGCTGTATATTAATGTGTTCATACCACATCCACAGAATGTTCATAGAATGATTACAGTGTGGTCCATATGCCTCAGTGGTTGTAATATGTTCTTTGTGTATTTGAACTACACAATCTGCAGTGTGCCCTGGGTAGTGTCCATCCCTACATATTTCAATCAGACTGTCTATGTCAGGTTTCATTCCTGCCATTCCCCTTTGTTCCACTCGTGATTGATGCCTCTAATGTATGAAAAACATCTGCCATGTTATGTCAATGCTGTAATGCCTATCACTTTCGACTAGTTGCATTTCCATTGCTGCCAGTGGCATCACTGCCTTTGCCATCAGCATCTGCATTGGTATGAATCCCCATCAGCATCAACATCACTGTCACAATTGAGATCCTCATAAGCGTACGAATGCCCATGCCAAGATTATTATTGCCATTTCAATGAACATACCATATGAGACACATATCCCCTCCCTCTTATCTCCAACCTCATTGATAAGCTCAAAGGAGCTAACACATTCACCAAATTCAATGTAAGGTGGGGATATAACAATGTCTGTATCAAAGATGGACACCAATGGAAAGGAGCCTTCATCACTTACTGAGGACTTTTCAAACCCCTTGTTATGTTCATTGGCAGGACCAATTCTCCCACCATATTCCAACAGTTCATGAATGACTCCTTCTGTGATTTAATTGCTGAAGAATGGCTGATCATCTACACGGATGATCTCCTTACCTTTTCAGATAACAATAAGGACCACAAGGAAAGGACAAAACAAGTCCTCCAGAGAATGGAGGAACTAGACCTCCATCTTCAACTTGAGAAATGTACCTTTGCTGTGAAAGAAGTAGACTATCTTGGACTCATCATCCATGACAGGGGAAATCACCATGGACCCTGTCAAACTTGATGTGATGGCATCGTCCATAAAAGAAGTCTGCTCTTTCCTTGGATTTGCCAACTACTACTGGCAATTCATCCCTAATTTCTCCACCATTGCCTGTTCCCTCCTCTATTTGACTGACAAAAAAGAATTCACAATGGCTCTGGAATGACAAATGTGAATTTGCATTCCAATCCTTGAGAGATCTCTTCCTCTCTAAACCTGTCCTTTGTCTCCCCAAGCTATCTGCCCCTTTTTCCATTGCCACTGATGCTTCTAAATTTGCATTTGGCACTGTTCTTCTCCAAACCAACATCAACGGCAACTGGCATCCATGTTCTTACCTCTCTCAAGCCTTCCAACCTGTGGAAAGAAACTATGACATCTACAATAGGGAACTTCTTGCCATCATCAGAGCCCTGAAATCATGGTGACAATACCTCCTTGGATCTTGATTCCTGGTACAAGTCTTTATGGACCATAAAAGTATCACCTACTTTCAAAAAGCCCAAACTCTAAACCACCACCAAGCCAGATCATCTGGCTTATTGACCTTGCTGACTATGACCTCAAAATGATCCATATACCCAGCAAACTCCTAGTAGCCCCTGATGCCCTTTTTCACTGCCCTGATCTCCTTCCCAAAGGGGTAGATGCTGATAACACAGAAGTCACTCTACTTCCCCCATCCATGTTTGTTCGTATCATTGATGCCACCCTCATGGATCACATTTCCTCTGCATCTACATCAGATTCTCTTGTCCTCCAAGCACTCTAAGCCATGGACAGTAACATCCCTCCTACCTTCTGCTCACATCTATCTGACTGGCAGATGACTAATGGAGTTCTCACCTATCAGGGACACATCTATATTCCCCCTAATGACTCCCTCCATTGTTCCATCCTCCAATGCTGCCATGATCATGAAACCACTGGACATCTGGAATATCTGAAAACTCACCAACTCATTGCTTCCAAATTTTGGTGGCCAGGCCTTCCCTCCATTGAACTATGTGTGAAGTCTAAAGTTGAATGGCTTAGGGTGGTCTATAAAGCAATGAAATCAATAGAACATGGATCCAATATAAGAAGGAAATGGTCCAGATTATACAAGTGGATCCCCCCCAAATAAATAGCAGTGGGACACAAATAAGAGACAGTGAGAAGTAAGACTGACGTGAAAAGAAGGCTGACTGTAACATTACCCCCTTCATAAATTCAAGTCCCTGACTCAACCATTACTGA
This sequence comes from Tylopilus subfusipes, assembly GCA_038091275.1. NCBI lineage: Eukaryota > Fungi > Basidiomycota > Agaricomycetes > Boletales > Boletaceae > Tylopilus > Tylopilus subfusipes. The sequence goes on along the minus strand of JBBPOB010000652.1, from coordinate 11,283 downwards.
ACTTGATCTAAGCTTGAGTATTGGGTGAGGATGATGGATCTCCTCCATAGATCCAAGTGGCCTGTTTGGGAGTAAGCAACACAAATGGACAGCCATTGATGACATGGCCAGGGGTATTACAATCCACACAATGTCTTTGAGGACAGACTCAATCAGTATGGCCCCAACACAAGCAAAAACTATATTGGATGGTGATGCAAAAACATGTAGGGTGTCTGGGGGCAGAGGTGTGACAGTCTGCATGCAAGCAGGTGTATTCTGAACAATCCTCTCAGTAGTGACTGAGATGGTGGCAATGTTGAGAAAATCATGGTATTCACCTTCAGACTTCTCTTAAAGAGACTATGCATCTAGAGTGGATTACATGAGTTTGGTTCCAGAGTCAAGTCTAGACCATAACATCATGATGACATATTTCTTATCTCTTATCTATTTATCTCTTATCACTTATCACTATTTCATATTACTTCCAGATAAGACTTCTTATCTCTGTTGATACAGAATAAAAGATAGTGATCCTATTGGACACTATTATTGTTATTATTGTTCCACTTCTTGCCTATTATGCAGTATACAGGTACAAACACATCCTGTCTGTATATAACTCCTGGAGAGCCTTACTGCTTTACCTTTTTCTCTAGAGAGTAGCATCTAAGGAAGTTACTTGTTATCCTCACTCTTCTCTATTCTCATAAAAGCTTCTCCTATACAAGATTATCATCTTGTTGTCACTACCAGCTTGATTCACCAACCACTATCCCAAGAACACTCTATGAGTCTCTCACACAGAGTTACCTCTCCCTTCTTATCCCTATGCTAGTTGGAATATCAAGTTCCAATAGGCAATGAAAACACTCAGTGATGACAGAGGCAGATCATTGACATATGGCATCAGGGAGGAGGCACATGAGGGTAGCAAGAATGGCTCTGTCTCTAACCAGGCATGTTTGCATGTGACAGGGTTGAAGCTGAATTCTTTGAGTTTGACTGCAGTTTCTTTAGAAACAGAGGACATGGGAGGAGATGATGGAGGAGAGGAAAGACAAGATGCAAGCAGAGAGTGATGAGGAGGTGGTATGGATTGAGGGGGAGATTCAGGAATGTCTATATCAATCTCTTTCTGCTTGTGTCATGGTAAGAAAATTTTGTTGGAATTTAGGGTAGATGACCACTAGGGGAGGACTAGAGATAAAAATGTGAAATCCCTGAATGTAAAGGAGGAATAGGATGCAGTCATGCAAAGCAGAGATGGACATTCAAAGAGGGATGCCAAATTCAGTGGGGAGATCATTAGGAGTGGTCTTGTAGTGGAGACATTGGATGTGGGCAACATTATGGAATAGACAGACAAGCACTTCTTCACCCCACAATGCACTGTATCCTGATTTGGGACAGCTATCAGGACCCATTATTTGACTCTATTGAGGTGTGCAAATGCATCTCAATTCATTTTGACACCATCCCCTTTCTTGATGGGGCATATGATAGTAAGGACTGCTACATGGGATGTACTAACTACACTGACCATCTTTATTATGTGTTGGAATACTTGGAAGAGTTCCAACCAATTCCCTTTACTGGTAACTTCTCTTCCATTTACCTTGCCTCGGTGGCTCTCCAGGCTACCAGCTACTTCCACCAATTGAAGCAGTACCAGCACCATACAAGTGATGCTGATGGAATACCCTAGAGTGAGCAACTATTTTGCACTACCAATCAAATATTTACTTTGGCTGGACTTATGTATATGAGCTTCATATCTACAGATCTAACTCTGATTATATCCAGCTTGTACCATCACCTCGGAAGGGTGCACAGGACCTTATTCAGGCTATGCATGCCATACTAACTCCATACCAGTCAGCAGAATGCTGGTGAAGTGAACTCACCATGTTCCTTGTTTATGGGAACACTATCACTCAAGTGAGTTTATGCAACAGATTGCCCCTAATGCCAACCCCCTTCTTACTGTCAATAAAACCAGCTACTTACACTCCATGGCCAGCCTTATCTATTTCTACAGATAGGGTAATTTTGCCAACACCATTGATCTTATTTTAGAGACACCCTGTTATGCAAGACATGCAGATGAAGCAAGTAACAATGAATGACTCTTCCTTAGAGGAGGTACTTACAAAGAGACACAACATCTCTAGGAAAATTGAGATAGAGAACTAGGTTACTAGGTTGAGGGTCAAGGTTGAGGGTACAAGTCAAATGGACTTGAATACAAGATACACATTGATTGTGAAGATCAAGTGTAAAGAAAATATAAGAGAGTCAAGAGATTTATATACTGAACAAGAGAAAGAGATATGTAAGCATAGAACATCAGGGAATAGGACAGAATGAGGGTAATATGGATTATGTAACTAGTGTGAGAGAACTAGTTAGAGAAGAGTGAAGTTCAATGTGAATGTATAATGACAAAGAGATATGAGGTTAGTAGTGATACTATTCCCCTTTTGAGTGAAACAGAAGTTAGAAGAAGAGTGGCTTGGGGTGGTTATAAAGAGATGAAGTTAAGAGAAGATGGACCAAATATTAGAAGGAAGTGGTCCTATCTTTGAGAGCAAATTCCCCATACTGCAGTGGGTTGGAAGTAAGTGATGGTAAGTAGAATAACAGAGAAAAAGAGAAGGCAAATCATAACATTACCCCCTTTGTATATTTGAGTCCCTAACTCAACTAGTACTGAAGTTAATCTAAGGTCCTCCAAAGAATGATGATGGGATCCCTTGATAATATGAGTGGCCTGTTCAGGAGTAAACAACACAATCTGTGTAGTGTCACTATGGGCAGAATTGATCAGTATGTCCCCAGTGTTGACAAAAACTGCATTGGATGGTGAGGCAAAGACATGCAGGATGTCCAGGGGTGGCAATGTAGCAGTTAGGACAGACATATTTGGGGTAGTCCTCTTGATAGTGATCAAGATGGTGGCAATGAAAACACTGGGTGAGAGCAGATGCAGATTATTGGGGTATGGTGTCAGGGATGAGACAAGTAGGGGCAGAAAGGACTGCTTGTTCTTCAACCATGTTGTGAAAGGATTGCACTTGTTCATGTGGTACTGGATCGAAACTGAACTTTTCAAGTTCTACTGCTATGTTCTCTGAAATAGAGAACATGAGAGGGGATGACAGGGGAGAGGAGAGATGGAAGGCCAGCATGGAGAAAAGAGGAGGAGGTACAGATCAAGGGTGTGATTGAACAGTGCCTAAGTTGAGGGCTTCCAGGTATCAATCTCATTCTGCTTGTATTATAGTGAGATAAATTCATTGGAATTTAGGGTAGATTATTGCTAGGGGAAGACTGGTGATAAAAACATGGAATCCCTGGATGTGAAGGAGGGATAGGACATGTTTATGCAGGGCAGAGATGGACATTTGAAGAGGAATACCATATTCAGCAGGAAGGTTGTTGGGAGCAGTTTTATTGTGAAGATGCTGAATATGAGCAATGTTGTGGAAGAGATGAACAAGCTCCTGGCAAGTGATGTGTTCTTCATAAAGGGGAAGACCTTCAATGGAATGGAGGAGGTATTGAGCAAGAACCATGGTATAAAGCAAACAAGTGGCATGAATAGGTAAGAATGTAGGCTAAACAGATTGTGATAGAAGGTAAAGTCATAAATGAAGATGAGACTGAGGAAGAGAGGAATGTCATATTGGAGGGTGTCAGCAATGAGGAGAAGGATTATATACAGGGGGGTACTTCATGTAGAAACACCACATCCTGTAAGATTGTTGAAATTGTTAGAGTCAATGATCTCTCTTATAAGTGTTGAGAAGAGCTGACACATGTTTCAAATTCAATTTGGATTCCCAGGTGTTTCTGAAGCTGGGTATCCTTGCCATGCAATAAGATACTTGTAGCATCTGATAGTGTCTTAATAAGTCACAATCTTGTCAACTTTGTATTCTTCTTTGGTGTTAATTAAGTCAGGTAGTGGTGATTGGAAATCATGATAAGGAGATAAGAGGGTGGTGTGGAAAGTGTTATGAATTTTCCATATGAAGGGAAGACAGAGTTCATAAATGAGGGGGGATAGAACACTTGTAATTTCAAAAGGTCTAAATCATTTGGGCATCAATTTCCTGGAGGGGTAGTGTAGTTGGAGATTAGTGGCTTCCAACCAGACCTTGGTACCAACTTTCCAAGAAGGGAAAGTTCTGGATGACCATTCTATCATGATCTGGTGAGTGGACTCATGCACAACTAAGGCTTTCTTTCATGCTTCTTCAAGAGAGCGAAGATGTTGTTCTAGAGTGGGAATGAAGGTTTTTCCAAGTGATGGATATGCTCTAGGTTCATATCCCAAAAGGAGTGAGAACAGGAATACTTTTGTGAAGCTATGGGGGATGGAATTGTGATGGAACTCAGTGGTGGGTAGGAAATCAACACATTTCTGAATGTTGTTGCTGCAAAAGATTTGGGTTAGGTTTCCACCTTCTAATTGATTCTTTCAGTTTGTCCATCTGTTTGAGAATAATATGTGGTGGATAATTGAATGTCATATTAAAGTAGGCATGCTAGTTCTCAAGTGAAGGTGGATGTGAACTATGTGGGCCTCTATCAGATATGATGGAGTCATGCAGGCCAAATTGTTTGAAGACATAGTATCACTACACCTGCTGCATTGATACAAGGGATAAAAATTACCCCCTTCATAAGGCCATGGTTGACCATGACCAGATCTATGGATATCTGTTGGAATGGGAGGGAGATTGTAGATAGGATAGGAGAGAGTGGAATGTGAGTGGGATGGGTGTTGACCTTGTTTTGCTGGCATATTGCACAACCAGAGATGTAGTTGTTAATGAAGGAGGATAGTCCTGGCCACCAAAAGCCTCATTCTAGCAAAGCTTTAGTGTGAAATCTACCAGCATGTCTGGTTGATAGGGAATCTTGAATGGACTGGACAAGGGAATGTCTAGCTGATGGGGGAATTATAGAGATATTGTTTGAAATAAAGATGGCCATTGTTGAATGACCAGTCCTGTAAAGAAGAACAAGGGAATAAAGGACTGTTGTTCTGTAGTCCCTTAATGGCATGAAGGACAAGAGGGTTGGATAATGAAGATGTTGTGATATGATGTGCAAGGGAGAGGTCAAGGGCACAGATGATCATAGGGTCAGAGAAAATGGCAACATCCATGTTGTTGTCAGATGTGTCAATAGAATCCCACTAGGAGAGAGCATCAGCAAGAGCCATTTGAGTTCCAGAAGCAATGCTCCAATGGATATTGAATCCTGAAACTGAAACAACCAGACTCACTGAAGAGCTGATAGCCTTTCAATGATCAAGCAGGGCTAGGAATCAGTGAACAGTGGAGAATGGGAAAACTCCAAGTGAACAAGACTGGGAGGAGCCAGTTGTTCACCTGCACCTTTATATACTATTCTAAGGTTTGTACATGTATATGGTAGATCTACGATATCCTGTATCTAGTCTACCATGAGGAATACATGTGTGTATAGTCTAGATAACTGAATCATACCCTAGAGGACAAAGGCAAGTCATGTTGAGTCAGAGATGTATGTACATGAGGACGAGCATGAGAAGTACATGAGGAGAGATAGGGGCATGAGGCAGAGATAGTGCATGGAGATGAAATACACAAGGTAGCTATGAGGCTGATAAGAGATAAGACTATCTATGACTTAGCCTGACTCAATCTGACTAGTTGTGACTCATTCTGAGTCAAGTGCTAAGTAATTCCTAATTGTGGGAAGTTCAAGCAAAGTGTGGGAATCAAGCATAGTCAAGCATTGTTGAGCATGAGTGAGCATTATCAAAAGGAAAGTAAGTAAAGTGTATGAACTAATGTGTATAAAATGTGTAGTGACTACTAAGGTTTAGAAGAAGAAGTGTAACAGCAACCAAGAGTTTTTGAGGGTCTTTGATATATGAGAGATTTTTGTGGTCAGTAATAATGGTGACTGGGTGAGAAGTGCCAACTAGATACTGCTAGGATCATGGTGAGGAGTTATCTATCATAGATGTTGTAATTCTGTTCTGCCAAAGCAAAGGTTTTTGAGAAGTAAACATAGGGGTGGAGGTCGCTGTTGGTGTCATGTTGCATGAGAACTGTGCCAGCAGTGAGAAGGGATGCATTAGTTATAATGGTGAAGGGTTTTGTGATGTCAGGTATACTGAGTACAGAGGCAGTGGAAAATATGGATTTGAGTTTATCAAATGCTCATTGTTAGAAAGAAGTCCATGCCCAGGGTTTGTTTTTGTGACTGAGGAGGTTAAGTGGGGAGACAATGTTGGAAACATTAGGGATGAATTTATGATAAAAGTTGGTGAATCCCATGAATGAGCAGATTGCTCTGACAGAAGTGGGGGTTTCTATTCCTTGATCACTGAGATGAGAGCAAGCAGGGCAAGGAATCAGTGGATAGTGGAGAATGGGAAATCAAGACTGGGGGGGCCAGTTGTTCACCTGGGCCTTTATATACTATTCTAAGGTTTGTACATGTGTATGGTAGATCTAAGATATCCTATGTCTTATCTACTATGAGGAATACATATGTGTACAGTCCAGATAACTGGATCATACCCTAGAGGATGAAGGGGAGTCATGGTGAGTCAGAATGTACATGAGGACAAGATAAGGACATGAGGTAGAGATAGTGTACAGAGATGAAATACATGAGATATCCATGAGGCTGATAATCATATGACTAGCTATGACTCATTCCTATTTGATCTGACTAGTTGTGACTCATTCTGAGTTGACTTGACTAGGCATGACTCATCTAACTAGGTGTGACTCAGTAATAAGTAGTGAAGTAAAAGTGTACAGAGTGTGAAGTAACTACTAAGGATTAGGAGAAACATAACACTACCCCCTCTTTATGAGTCAGACTCTGAACGACTTTCATCAAGAAGTACCTTTTTGATACTAGGGATTACATCAGAATCTGTGTCTGATGTTCGATCTGGATTGAGGATAATTAGGGCATTTGGATGGTTAGAGGGTCCTGCCTCTGGTTGTTGGAATATAGGAAGTGTGGATGCTTCTTGGGTATCCAGTCCCATCAAGTGTGAAGGGTAATTAATATCGGAATGGGATGAATGTTTATTTCATTGAAGGATTTCAGTGAGCCTTCTGATTGCTTGGGATCTGTGTCCAAGGTTTCTGGTGGTTCTGGAGTTGTTTCTGATATCTCTGTTGACGATGAAGTCACCAATGATGTAACTTCTTTGATCAAGGGAGGGAGTATTGGTACCCAATGTTCCAGGAAGGGTGGGAGATGATTGTAGAACATCCTTGTGAGTTCATCAATATGTAACCATCTAGGGTCATTAAATGGGTTTTCCCATTGTCCCTAATTGTTTCCTTGTTCTGGTTCTGGTTCTGGTTCAGGATCAGGGAAGATCACATTATCTGGATTATTGGCTTGATGCCAAGCTTCGTGATCTTTTGTGGTTAATCCCCAATCTTGTTCTGCCCAATTTCCAGGATTGTTATTATCCCAGTATTTGTCAGGTTCATCATTGTCATAGGGGTTTTCACCAGGTTCAAGAGTATATGGATTTGGTTTGAGTGGACCAAAATCTATTGCTCCTGGCATTTGATCTTCTTTTTCTTGGTTTGCCCAAGCTTCATCCTATGATTGCCAATGTCTATTTGGGTGAATTTTGAAGCTGAGGAGATCTTGTCTAAGATCTCTATACCAAAAGTGAAGATCAAGTGAAAGCCCTGTTTTGAGATGACAGATTGCTGTTGATCATAGAGTAAGGATAAGAATGACAATGAAGATAAATAAAAGTGAGTAAGTCCAAAAAGATAGAAGAGCAGATAAGATCATAGGGGGGTTTGGAGAGAATAGAATGAGAATACATAGTAAGATTTTGAGAATGTAGGGTGGAATTTCTAGTGTGAATTCCATTGTAAGCAATTTGTGGGAGCAAGGCTCAACTGGGTTTCAGCTGTTAGTATGTGGTACACCTTTCAGGGGTGCACCTAGGATCAATGTGTTGGTCACCCTGTTGCAGCCCAGGGGTTTTTTCAATCTACATCTAAGTGATCAAAAGGTAGATGATCCTGGCTAATTTCTGGAATCAGTTTGCCACAAAAGGTGAATAGTGAGTAGAAGGCAGTCTGCAACATAGCTAAATGTTGAGGTGCACTAGGATGGGATCAATGGAAGTCCTTGATTGCTGATTGTGCATTCTTTAGATTAGATCTAGGTTCCCATGTTTGATCTTCATTAGTGTAGCCTTTTCAGTGTATGAGGTATTTGAGGTGATTTTCTTTATATTGTGAATCTACAATGTATTCCACTTTGTATTTGATCTCTCTATTTTCAGTAACTTCTACTGGTCCAGGTTTATATGTGGTCTGCCCTTCAAGGTGTTCCTTATATGGTTTAATCTGGGAGATGTTTACTACTGGGTGGATTTGCATAGATTTTGGAAGGTGCAATTGTATTGTGTTATCTCTGATTCATTTCGTAATTTTATAAGGCCTAAGCCAATGTTCTGTTAGCTTACGTGATAATCAGGTGAGTTTGAGATTCTTGGTAGAGAGCCAAACTTTATTTCCAATTTGGTAATCAGGGGTGTTAGATCTATATCTGTCAGCCTGATTCTTCATTTGTAATTTAGCTTTCTCTAGATTTGTTTTAGAGTAGCTTGCATATGTTTAGTCAATTCTTCAGCAGCTGGAGCTTTGGTAACTTTTTGTTCAAAGCCCATGCATGGTTGATAGGATCTAGTAACTTCAAATGGCAATTTTGATGTTGCAAGTTGTTTCTTTGCATTGTAAGAGAATTGTGCCATTGGCAACCAACTAACCCATTCATTCTGCTTTTCACAAGTGAATAGATGAAGGTATTGTTGTAGATCTCTGTTAATCCTTTCTGTTTGACCATCAGTCTGAGAATGGAATGATGTAGACAATTGAGGTTGAATTCCTAATCCTTTACAGATGTCTTTCATAACCTGTGAGGTGAATTGAGGTCCTCAATCAGATACAATTCCTGTAGGGAAACCATATTGTTTCCATACATTGCAAAAAAGGTAGAGTTTTGTGGTTTCCAATGCAGTAACTGTTTTATTGCATGGAATAAACTCAAGTTCTTTGGAGAAGCAGTCAACAACTACCAAGATACTGTTGAATTCTTCTGATTCAGGTAGATCTGTAATGAAGTTGGCAGATACTTCTGTCCAAGGGATTGATGGAGTTTCAAGTGGTTGTAGTTTACCTGGGGGAGCTTGATTAGATTCTTTGAATTGGGCACAGCAATCACATTGGGACACATAGTCCTTTACTAGCTTGGACATTCCTGGCCAAGTGTAGCTGCGTTGCATGAGTTCAAGGGTTTTCTCCATTCCTGGATGTCCTGGGATAGGAGTATTGTGATGTAGCCATATTATCTCCATTCTAAGATCTTGACCATCAGGTACAAACATTTGTCCTTCTCTAGTATAGAGAATTCCATCTAGATCTACACAGATCTTGTGTTGTTTTGAGTGCATAATGATGCTAGACACATAAATCTTTCCAGTGGCATTTCAAATACAATCCTTGATGTCATTAGCATCAGTAGTGATGTTTATGGAAGTATATGCAATCTTATCAGGAGGAATGACGAGAACCATTTTGTTATCATCTTCTTTTCCTATTGCATGATCCTCATATCTTAATAAGGCATCTGGTTTACCCATTTGGGCTCCAGCCTTATATACCCATTTGAAATTGAATTTGGATAGATACTGAGCCCATTGTGCTTGTCAGTGGTTCAGATCTTGTCGTTTCATGAACCATTGAAGGTTGGCATGATTGTTCCATACTTCAAATTCATGATTAGCTCCTTTTAGGTAGTATCTCCATTCTTCTAGATTTTGGATTACACTAAGCATCTTTTTGTCTGCAATTGGATAATTGCATTCTTCTGGTGACATTGAGTGCAAAGAGTAAGCAACTGGATGCCATTTGCCATCTAATTCAATGAATAGTACAGCTCCTGTAGCAAAGTCTGAAGCATTGGTCTCAAGTCAAAACTTTTGATCAATATCTGGGAATGCTAGAATAGGGGTGGTTGTGAACTTATGTTTGAGATCATCAAACACTTTCTATTAAGCTTCCTTTCATTCAAAGGGTTGATCTTTCTTTGTAAGATTGTTTAGAGGATGAGCTATTTGAGCATATCCTTCTATAAACCTTTGATAGAAGTTTGCTAAATCTAGAAAACTGCGAACTCCTCTAACTGTCTTAGGAGTTGGCCAATCTAGTATAGCTTTGATCTTGTCATCAATCCCTAGGAATTCTACTTCTTTGACTCAAAAAGAACATTTCTTGGGTTTGATAAATAGATTGTGCTCTTTGAGACATTGTAAGATTTCAAGTACTATCTTATCATGTTCTTTCTGATCATTGGTTTTGGTGAAGATGAGTAGATCATCTACAGTGGCTCAAAAAAGTGTCCCAATGTTGAGCCATTTTGAAGAGATTGGAAAATTGTAGGAGAGCAAGAATGAATCAGATAAAGTGCTTGCAGGATGAATAAAAGTACTTGCTCTTGGCATCCAGAAAGCACTTGGGGTCATGTGATTTGGTTGCCATGGGAGTTTTAGTAGTAATTGTATCTACAATTTGTGACTAGTGTAGTAATGAAATCAATCATTAGGAATTCATTAATATCTCTTGAAGAACTAAGGCTAGTCCAATGAAACTTAGTACTTGGGTAGACCTAATAGTAGTCTACTAGGCATAAGAGTGATATAGATATTTGAGTAGTAGATAAAGTAAGATTTAAATGAAACACTCATGACTCAGCACATTATTGATTGCATGCAGGTCAGTGGGGGCAAGCAGAGTGGAGTTGTGTTGAACTCCCAGAGATCTGGGAAAACAATGTCCTGATTGTCTGAGAAGTGGACTGGGTCTTGAAGGTCCGTGTATGTGGGGGCAGGGCTTCTCCTGGTAAAGGGAGAGAAGCAAGATGGCATGGGGTATTTGACATATGGGTTGAATGCAATAAAGGGTTCCAGGGTGGCTTTCAGAATGGGAGAAGGAAAATAGGTGGGGGAGTGGGTCCTGTATGAAGCTAGCTCATCTTGCTTGATCTGATCAAAGTAATCAGATGTGTTGTCTGAGAAGTCGGGCCAGAGAAGGTCCCTAACATGCACAAATGTCTTTACCTCTGGGAGGAAGGCAGGGTATGCTAACTTGGGGGTCTTCTCTTTCTTTGAGGTGGGGAGACTCAAGGAAAGGAGGGCTCTTCCTCTTTTACCTTGATACTATATTCTAGGAATTCTGGCAT
>JBBPOB010000651.1:0-14338 GCA_038091275.1 Tylopilus subfusipes | reverse complement strand
CTGGATCCGCAGACTCGGCGGATACTGGCGGAACCTCGACTTTGGCTTCTCCACTGAGGCTCTTGCTGATCTTGAATACAAGCCTGCCCGCCGCCTGTCCCTCTTCTAGGAGTTCGAGCTCCACCGCTGTCGTTCGATCATCTTATCGCTCAGTATCCCGGGGAGAAGAGAATAATTTAAAGAAAGTGACACACGTGTCTCTGAATGCTCAAGCAGGTCAGCGAGTGTCTCTTTGCTCTCCGTCTTCTTGATGATTTTGTAGCTGAAGAAGAATCTTCGCGCGTACACTTCGATCTCTACCTTGGACGACTCGATGCCCGACCTAACCGCGCGCGCGCGCGTCAGTATCGTCAATCCGATGAAACACAACACCTTTTTTTTTTCAAAAGGACGCACAGTTTGACGGTGTCGCTCCAACTCGCCACGAATTCGTCGTCCTTGTTGTACTTTGCCGTCTTCGTCTTCTGTGGGACTTTTCCGCCTTTGACTCTCACATAAAACTGCCCGCCGAAGAAGCCTACTTTAGCGGGAAGACCACTGGCTTTGATGTCTGTCGAACAGAGAGTCATGATGAGGTGAAAAAAACCGGGGACGTACAACGTGGACGAACCTGTGATCTCGACGGTGACCTCTTCGGCCTTCTTGTCTTGTTCTTGTGTTTCAGTAGGTGGTTCCGACTGGGCTGGTGCTACCGCAGATTCGTCCTTGGCAGGCACATTTGGCGTCGACATCCTTGCAGAGAGATCCACCGCGTGCGAGGGACGGCGGGAGAAGAGGAATTGACGCTAAACGAGGCGTTACGAGGAGGGGAGAAAATGCAAGAAAGTCGAAAGGACTCGAAGCCACTCTGGGCGTTGAAGAATGGCCGACCTGCCACAATGGGCTTCTCCCCATGAACTCCGTCAGGCTATATAAACCTTGCCAAAGCCCTTCCCACCCTCGCTCCGACTCCGCCAATGAGATTCAGGTGCAATCACTTTACGCCTTCGCGAATAACCCGGGCCCAATCGAAGCGGTGGCAGGGGTTTCTTTTCGTGCATTCGGCCGCCAAGCTTGAAGGTCACCACCCACACCGATGCGAGGCGCGGCGAACTGAAATTGGTAAGAGAGCAGAATTGTTTCTTCTTCATTCGTCATCCCGTCACTAGTACCCAACCATGAGGTGGTGGGAGTCTGAGGTCTGGCACCTTTCATTATGCTCAATGCCATGCTCGTCCTATCGACAGTTCCCGCTTTCGGTAGGAACAACGACAAAGACAAACAGGCCATGAGCTGTAAACGGACCAGAGCAGACCAAAGCTCCATATGTGCGATCTTTTTTTCTTTCGCGGGAACGTTTCTGGATGGAGCAAGATATCAATGGTACACCCCATGTGATTCACCTTGGGTAAAGGGGACACAGAGTGCCACGCGGTGAGTGATGATCGGGCGAGGTGACAGGCTAGCAAAAGTCCCTGTACTTTCCGTTCTATCCCGGGATTTGGGAATCGGTCGGTTAGTTCCGTCCGTGTCACCTCGTGTGATTACAGGCGGTTTGGTTTTCCTCGTCCCACACGTAACGTTGCAGAAAGCTGGAACGGAAGCACGTTGGTCGAGTTGTTTCACCACATACCTCCAAAGACTCGACACCCCACAGTAAAACTCGCTCTCCAAGAGGAGGAAAGAAGAGTAGGAAGAAGCGAATGATAAGCCACGAGGACGACCTGGACCCTTCTCGCCATCAAACGTGCATGGTATCTGCAAACACGCATCATCCACAAGGACTTTCGAATGCAAACCCAAAAACGACGCCAATGAAAAACATCACGCATTCCACGTCACACACGCTATGGTGGCAAACTACATGCGTCAGACCCACAGGGACGACCCACGATCCCTTCTGACCTCCTCTGCAAACAACGCATCGAACTCTTCTGTAGACTGTCCGATGACACCAAACGCATCCTGGAGGATGCGTCCTAGATAATCGAGCTCTTGCGTGACACCCTTCATCATGAGAGCGTAGGCAAAGAAGAGCAGCTCCCTGGATCCATGCACCTCGCGGTTCTTGACCACGTCCAGTTTTCGTATGGCATCCACCTATGTTTTTCCCCCGTGTCAACAGAATCATGCATTCCAAGCGTGATCTCAGGAAGCTTACCAAGCGCTCTCGAGCCTTTTCGGCAGGTGGTAGATATGGGGGCAACGGCGCTTTCAAACGAAATGCAGATGCCAAGGTGGAAAAGTAGAGAATAATGTTCCCAACCATCTCACGCCGCTCCTTGTTGACGGGGAGAATAAAGTCCCTTCTCACAGTCTAGGATGAGACAATAAGATCCAACGAGTGACAATGGGTATGATACGATCAAACGCACAGTGAACCTGAACACCACAAAAGAGACGTGCTAAGAATAGCCGCAGTCTGATGTGATAAAAACGCAATGACGCACCATTCCTCTCGCGTGGTAACGCACCGCATGCTATGGAGCTTATCCAATATGGTTTGCATACTGGTCAATATCGAGTGATACAGCGGAACAGGAAAAGGTCCTTTGAAGCGCGGTTCGTGTTGCGTTTGAGCCAGCAGTCCTTGTAGTTCGATCAGTTTGATTTGGAGATGAAGTTCCCTATATCGGAAAGGAAACAAAGATCAGCACCACACGCCGCATTCGACTTCATGAGGTCACGACGCACATAGCCATGAACTCCTGTATGGAGTTACTGAGCTGTGCACTCGCTGATTTAGAGAGCAGCGGGGTATTCTCATCCGGGACTAGTGACCCGTTCTGTGCCCCACCATTCATTTCCTCGGTATAGTCGACCAAGCCAGAATTTGATGCGACCAAATGCGTGTACAGCCAGCCAATGTTCAAACAAAACCTGTGTTCCAAGCCATCGATGCGGCTGAGTAGGAATGAAATTCAACAAGGAAATACTTACTCCCCAAGGGCCTCACTCAACTCACGCCTAGCTTCCGACGGCCACCAAATGCGCGACGCAATCAGTGCCCATATCACACCGACGGTAACAGAAGTTGATCGTTGGTATGCGATATACAGCACTGGTACGTTATCTTGCCGCAGGTTGAATCTACAGGAAGAGGCGCGTCAGCGACAGTCAGCAAGGTCTAGGCGCTGAATAACGCACGCATATAGGCATGTCAGATTGTAGGTCAAGAGCACAAAACGTCCGGAGGTAGCGTACTCCGGCTTTGCAACAATGTAGTAGAAACACGGTAATGAGAAGAAGAACCCGAATACCGACAATACGACTCCGTTTTCCGGGAATGCGGTATAGATGCCGGCCGCTACAACGGCACCCAACCTGTGCACCTTCGTCAACGAAATTGCCGTTTCACGTGTCAGATTTACCGTACAATGTGCCCAAGGCACGATGGACAGCCAGGAAGTTGGTCTTCAAGGGGCAAAATCAGTATGAATCACGACCCTGGTCTGAGTGCGGAGAACCCACCGCTCCGATCGTGGGGGACATGACCACGAAGCACTTCGACGTAATTACGTTAGCTTCCCGACGCCCAAACCCCGCAGGATGAACTCACTGATATGAGCGCCCATTCTCCTCTGTATGCCGTGAATAACGGACGTGTGGCATCAAAGAATGCAGGAGCTGCTAACAAGGCGGTGGAAATGCCGACTTTGAACGAATAATTGATATTACGCTCCCTCAGACGATCCCCAATCTCCCAGAGAATTCGGAGAAATCGCTCGATGAGGGTGAGGTTCGAGCGATCTGGGGTCTGTAACGTGTTCGGCGCATGGGGCCGTATCTTGGGAAACGACACCTTGGGATGGCGCTCATGGGCATTGAAATAACTCGCTGATTCCAGGAGTCAATTCCAAATACCCGGGAAAACGAATCGCCCACGCTTACAGATACGACGTAAGCCAGCCGGTGCACTTTTTTCTGATTGTCTCGGCCGCAGGATTGATCTGATATAAGAAAGGAAAGCTTTTGGTCCGCTGATGAAAAAGCATTTGAACCAGTTTTGCCTGGAGAACCTGGCTAACTCCACTGCGTATATTCTGCGCATAGCATCCGTAAGGGACATCAACTCCCCGGCGAACTCCTGTAGGGTAAAAATAAAGCTGCGCGGCCATCAGTATAGTTCCTGGACACACGAATAGCACGGGTTCCACTGACAAATAAACAAGGAATATGTGCTCATGCTCGCTTTCTGTCAACAATAGGTTATCCTCTAGGGATGAACGAGTCGACTTTTCCGAGGACGCAAAGTAACTTTGCTTGTATAGACGCACGACCGCATAGTTAGAGGTGGTTTCAAACGTAACGAGTGCTCGTTCGATACCATCGATGATTTTGTGGAAATCTTGAGGCTGCATCATCTTGTACTGCTCGGCGTTCTGGCTGTTCACGAACGCTTCTCGTAATCGCTTTAGACATGACGTGCATGCATTCTGTCCTCGTGGCTGGTCATGAACCTGTCAAATGACGTATAGGATGCCGACAGCCTCACCGAAAGTGTCTTCAAGGGCGGACCAACGTCATCCATGAGATCACCAAACATTTCTGCAGCTGCACGAAGCAAAGCCTCTTCGAGATCGTCCGTTTGCGACGTAAGGGAATACCGAGTTTTGCCCTTGGGCCCCGATGGCTCTTGTTCAATCTGAACTTCCTCGGACGTACGTCGGAGAACAAGCTTCCCGTCTCTTTGTGCCTGGGAAAGCTCGTATTGTAGTCTCGTTCCACTCCTAAGACCGTTGAGGTGTTGAGCAAGACGCGTGAGACTATCCACTGCATCTCCGTATGCTTGCTTAGACAAAACCCTTTCCTGTTCGCCCAGGACGCCAAACCACTCCGAGCGCGCCTCCGCCAGACTCTTCTTCAGACTCGTGAACGAAGACTGATGGTTCTCCACCGCCCGCTGCATCTTCTCGTGACTTGGCTTTCGTATCGGTTCCTCGAGGAGGAACGCGCTGGTGATCATTCCAAGCAACGTCGAAAAGGAGTCTAGGGTCTTCGTCATGTTGACTTGAAGATTATAGGTAGCGCTTTGTGGCCACAGCGAGAAGCAGACCAGGTTCGATATAGCAATACCGACGAGCACGATAAATGATACCTCCGAGAGAGTCTCCCACGTGCCCTCCCTCACCACGCTAGCATAAAGATCAGACGAATGGCTCAAGAACAGTGTAACGAGTGGTACTCACACGATGAAGAGAACGGTTGCTGACATTGAACATGCTGTTGAACATCGTTTTTTTTAGCAATTCGTTCTTGAACACTGGGGGACTTGCCTGAGTTGAACGTTGGCTTCGACATGTATACTTTCATCCACTTTAACCCCCATATCGTCAGCCCCACCCATATTATCAGTTCATAGCCAGCTACGAGTGCCCACACTGGTTTCACATAGAGCCACCAGAATAAAGACAAGCCACTGAAGCTCATGAGAGCAGAATACAGCCACGCCACGAGGCAAAACGAATCAGCTTCAAACATTCCCCCAATAGTCTTGGCAGGGTTGTAATATACCGCGCTAAAGTGGTATCAGCATCGAAGATAAGGATGAAAGAGAAAGCAGAGTCTTTAATTACATTGTTGCAATCATGTGCGCAGAGGGGTATGGGTCGCCGCCACCAAAACTAGAGGATGCCAAGTTTCCAAAGAAACGGGACAAGGATGGATGAAACGTGAACAGCGACCCGATGAAGTACGCTACAGAGCATTTGAGGATGTTCTTCCATAGAAGGGGTATCGTAGGCACGTATGACTGGATCCAGCATGTCAAGGACGTGCGAGCGACACGTGTCGTAGCCGTGGCTACTTCGTCGGAAGTCTCTGAGGATACTTCCTCGATCGTTGTGCTTTGCTCGTAATACACGTCTTGAATGCTTGTCTCTTGCGAGTGCGCCGGCATCCGAGTAGTGTTTCGGACGTTGCTCGGTGGCACCTCCATTGGTGAATGGGAGACGGGAAATTTTTGGGAGATTCGATCCAGAGACCTTGGGCTTGGCCCGGGAAGAACGGCATCCGAACTCGGAAGCTGACCCCCGTTCTCCATGAGCTGACCAAAGAGCGACCACTCGTGTTGTGCGTGCGACGAAAGAGGGCCGGTCGAGGGGCACGTAGACACAGGCGTACGTGGCGGGCTATTTGTAGCCGACGTACTGTGGCTCGTGACGTAGGAGAAGCTACGCTGCTGGAAGGATGGGCGGCGGGGATGCACCTGAGGAATTGATAGTGACGACATTCGACGATCGGGTGGTGCGCTTGGCTCTGCTGTAATCTGGTCCGGAGAAGCGACGAGCCGCGTATTGGTAGGTGAATCGCTGAAGATGGAAGAGGCGAGCAGGGAGTCGCCATGGTGGCCGAGCTTCAAGGAACCATCCAAATGAGACATGTTCGCCACTGATTCGGAATGTCACCTTGGCCCAAGGACGATTCAGACAATGAGCATGGGGCTGCGAGGTGTTGGCTTATCGATAAGACGTTCGTGCCAAAGCTTCAGGGGTAAACGGCTTGTCAAACTGGGTGCGTGCTCCATTGCGCGTGGGTAGCATAAGTTCGGCATCTTCCCAGACACCTTAGTACTTACGTACTATTGGAGCAACGGCACCTTCCAAATGACATTCCGCCAAGGCGGCCAAGACGCGAAGGAGTGGCACAGAGGAAGTCCAAATCAGATGAGTCCGTCGATACTAGCACCGTCGGATATCCAAACTCCGGCGTCGCTGATCATTACTGCAGTATGGACGTATGGTATCTAATTTACCCTCCTATCTCCAAGTTAATTCATGTGCAAACAGGGGCGATAGAGCTAGTAACGAAACTAATCGCTAGCACCAGCACAGCCAGTGGGAATACTCACTGGGTGTTTGACCAAGAGGGAGATAGTAAGAGTAGTAGTTGGTAGTGGATCTGACTTGTAGGAGGTCAAGAGCCGCTTAGATTATACTGGGGGAAACCACCAGTTTATATACTACAGGAATGGCGCACGGACCATGTACCTAATATAGATTTTACCTATGTATAGTAACCACAGTGGAACACGATGGAATATCATCAAAGGATTTATAATCCTATGACATCATGCCAAGAGAATTGGCTTACTGGTGTATGCAATCCTATTGGCTATGAGTAATTGCAATCATGTCATCATCACGTGATGTTCTAGACCTTTAGATAAGAAGTCTAAATAAGAAAGATCTAGACTGATCAACGTGATTTCAACACTTTCAAACAAGGCATGTGTCTCATCAGTCAGGGAAATTAGAGTGAAGGAACTGTTATGTTTGGGTATGTGTCAACAGTTACATGAGAGCCTAATTAATTCTATTACAGTATGAAATCCCTTTTCAGGATTGCTCTCAAGTCATGAAACATCTGGGTTATGGTGATCTTGAGAAGATATTGATCATTACTTTACCCACTGATCCATTCTTTGCTGATCTCACCAAGAGAACAGTTGTGCTTGTGCTCATCACACCATGGGATACAAATGGGAAAGATGCATCAAAGGAAAATGTCTATATGACATCTTGGCAAGCACCTTTCGCGACAGAAATACAGAATGTCCAAGCAGTTGTTGGGCTTGTTGCAACACGGAAGGAATGGGGAATAATAGATAGGACAGGAGAAAGCCATGCAGCAAACATTACTGACACAGATGATGAGATGGTTGATGATGATATTTGATTAAATGTAACTCACAGTTTGGATAGCTGTAGATGGATCGGTGACGGTTGCCGATAGTATGATGCCCTAATTTCAAGATCATGAAGAAATCTGCTGCAGCGGCACAAATAAATTGTGGGATTCTCTGTAACCGACCGCGAGTTCCACAACAGATCGTCTTCAATCCATGCGAAATGACCGAACGGGACCAACACTGAAAATTGGTGTCGAAGGATGGTAAAATTCAATGTCGCCCCCAGGCAGCGCTGAATAAATGTGTCAATCATGCGTCACTGAATACACGTGACCATGAAATCGGTGACGGTGTCACTAATTTTTGAGGAATCAGTGACGGCGTCACCAATTATTAGTTGACTTTACTTCCCTCAGTGTTTACTTGTGGGTGGACTAACCTCGTAGTCGCACCGTCGCTCACCAAGACATTGACCAATTATGCAGGGCGTACCGCTTCCCCACGGACTGTCCCGGGTTCTATGGCTTCGCATTTCCGTCAGGAAATATTAACCATACTGCATCGCAGATTGCACAGACACCGATGTCGACGCCCACGCAGAGTTCTCAGTGTCTCATGTTTTCGAAGCCCACAGCAACGCCTACACCGAGTTTCGAGACAGTCCAACAGATGCAGATGTCAACTCAGATATATGAGGCGTGGGGAGAGTAGATAATGGTGAACTTGTTCGGAGAGGC
Source organism: Tylopilus subfusipes (assembly GCA_038091275.1). Taxonomy (NCBI): domain Eukaryota; kingdom Fungi; phylum Basidiomycota; class Agaricomycetes; order Boletales; family Boletaceae; genus Tylopilus; species Tylopilus subfusipes. Next base: position 5,992 of record JBBPOB010000651.1, on the reverse strand, counting down.
AGGATTGGGAAGTCGATGGGAGTGGAACCTCACTTCTGAATCCGCATGGGTGTAATACTAGTCTCCATGCATCGTTCTGGGATTTTCTGGTCTTCCTTTCTTGGACAAATCATCTATCAGTCATGCTCGCGACTCCATCCAACGACCCACCGAGTAAACTGTTTCATTGCCCATTGCCATCTCTCAGTCCGATCACACTCGGAAAATCATCTAAAACTTTGAGCACGATCAAAACAAGCGCTGTTATTTAATGAAAGGCACTAAGATTATGACTTGAACTGGTGGCATACTCTGGAAAATGCGCCTGAACACTCTATTCGTGCGTTGATTGGGGGATAGGATCCGGGAGAGGTGTCTCACTATCATTCCGAACAGTTTACTCTTCGTCTGCACTGATAGGGCAAGTACCACCATGATCCAGCTGGTCTGAAAGGTTCTTAGATGATAGCTAGCCTGGAAAAGCCGGTGAACTAGTAAAGGCCTCGTGGGGTAGAGGTACTACTGGGCCATGGGGTAATATATCGAGCATGGTGCGATCCGAATCTCCAGGATGACTCCTCTGGGAAAGTGCTGCTGAGTCATCCTGCTCGGTGCGCATTTTGCCTTGGCTTGGACGTGTTCACTCAAGTGTTCACTGACGCTCACCCACCTGCCAGGTGTGGAGGTCCTCTGCCTTTCAATGCGCTTTGCAGACAGCTTTCGTGCCAGCGCAGCGTGCCGTGCACGCTTGCTGTCTTCCAGACAGCCAACACCACTGCTGCACACGGTTCCATTACGACTCACAGTCTCGTCGGGCTCTCTGATTGCAAATCGATTAGCCAGCCAAAGGCCCTTTACGTCTTCAAGACTCTCCTACGTGCAGTCTTCGTCCTTCCTATACTATCCACGCTGGTCGAACAAGAAGTCAGACGACCCCACGGACGTCACCGAGCCGGAGGACTCCGAGGCAGCCGAGTCGAAGGACAAGAAGAGTGGTGACCGTGCGCGCATGGAAAGCTCGCAGGATGAAAGTCCTACGGGTTCCTCCGCCAGCTCGCCTCCCTCGTCTTCGCGTGGAGACGGCGGTGATCCAGCCGATTCCGAGCCTCCTCCACGTCAACGGACTCCCACACCAACTTCGATAGCCAAACAGTCCGTCCCGGAAATATATCCACAGGTCCTTGCTCTCCCTATTGCTCGACGCCCTCTCTTTCCCGGTTTTTACAAGGCTGTTGTCGTTCGCAATCCCGTAGTAGTCGCTGCCATCAAGGAGATGATGAAGCGTGCACAACCCTACCTCGGTGCTTTCCTCCTTAAAGACGAGAATACGGATAGCGACGTCATTACGGATATTAATTCAGTACACCCGGTTGGCGTCTTTGCTCAAATAACGAGCGTGTTTTCCGCAAATACTGGCTCGGGCGATGAAAAAGAAGAGGGCCTCACGGCTGTCTTGTATCCTCACAGGCGTATAAGGATAACGGAATTACTCAAGGCTGGAGAATGTCCACCACTCGCCGAGGTTACGCCAGAAGATGTCCAATCCGTCACACCACCAGAGACCCCACCCCCATCCCCCCCACCCGACTACCCCAAAAACGAGGTCTCGAAGATTCCTCCTGGTAAATCATAGACAATGTTGCTCGTATTGTAGCATAACTCTTATATTGCGACAGGTCCGGTACAGACGTCGTTCTTGCACAACCATGCCATCTCGATCGTCCAGGTAGAGAACCTCATCACCCAACCCTACAATAAAGACGACCAGTATATCCGCGCCTTCATGTCCGAAATCGTGTCCGTGTTCAAGGACATCGCTCAGCTCAACCCACTCTTCCGTGATCAGATCACCAACTTCTCGATCAACCAGGTTGCTTCGAATGTCTTCGATGAGCCCGACAAACTCGCAGACTTCGCGGCAGCTGTTTCCAGCGGCGAAGTTGGTGAGCTTCAGGATGTCTTGGAGAGCCTCACTGTGGAGGACCGTCTACGCAAAGCGCTCTTGGTGCTCAAGAAAGAGCTCATCAACGCCCAACTGCAGAGTAAACTCTCTCGCGATGTCGATAGCAAGATTGCTAAGAGACAGCGCGAGTACTACTTGATGGAACAGCTAAAAGGTATCAAGAAGGAACTTGGCATGGAGTCAGACGGCAAGGATAAGCTCATCGAAAAGTTCAAGGAGCGAGCTGCTGCATTGAAAATGCCTGAGGGTGTTCGGAAGGTCTTTGATGAGGAGCTGAATAAACTCATGGGATTGGAACCTGTGGCGTCGGAGGCCAACGTAACTCGCAACTATCTGGAGTGGCTTACCCAGGTCGGTATCCCATTCTTTCATTTCATTTATGCATTCCATTTATTTTCATAGATCCCTTGGGGTCAGCATTCTCCGGAGAACTATTCCATTTCGCATGCCCAAAAGGTCCTCGACGAAGATCACTACGGCCTAAAGGACGTAAAAGATCGTATTCTCGAGTTCCTTGCTGTCGGTAAACTCCGTGGGACTGTCGAAGGCAAGATCATCTGCCTAGTCGGTCCTCCTGGCGTCGGAAAAACTTCTATCGGCAAATCCATTGCACGTGCATTGAACAGACAGTTTTTCCGGTTCTCGGTCGGTGGCTTAACTGACGTTGCCGAGATTAAAGGACACCGGAGGACATATGTTGGTGCACTCCCTGGAAAGATCATCCAAGCCTTGAAGAGGGTTGGCACGGAGAATCCTCTGGTGTTGATTGACGAGGTGGACAAGATCGGCAGGGGAATCAATGGGGATCCTGCGAGTGCGTTGCTAGAAATGTTGGATCCAGAACAGAACAACGGATTCTTGGACCATTAGTACGTATTGGCTCTCCTTTTCCGTGTGATGTTGAATGGCGGGTTGACCCGGTGCGTAAAGTATGGATGTTCCCGTCGACTTGTCCCGTGTTCTGTTCGTTTGCACCGGTGAGTAGCCGCGATATCATTGAAGGTTTGTACTCACGGATTCAATGTCAGCAAATACTCTTGGTACCATACCTGCTCCCTTACTTGATCGAATGGAGGTTCTCGAAGTCAGTGGGTACGTTTCGGAGGAGAAATGTGTCATTGCGGAGAAATACCTCGGTCCTCAAGCAAAGGAAGCCTCTGGACTCAGAGATGCAGATGTCCTTCTCGACCCATCCGCCGTAGACGTGCTCATCAAATATTACTGTCGTGAGAGTGGTGTGCGGAATTTGAAGAAGCACATTGACAAAGTATGACTCTATACGGACCCTTGACTATAGTTCCTGATTCTCCCTATCGCAGATATACCGGAAAGCAGCACTCAAGCTGATTCTGGACCTCGGCGAGGACGTGTTCCCCGAACCAACACCTAATGCTAAATCTAGGGCGGAAGCGCAGACCGTGGAATCCCAAGAGCCACCACCAAACGAATCGAACGAAACCCCTGCCGAAACCTCGACCCATGAATCATCAGAGCGCAAAACTGTGACAACCCAAGAGCGCCAGCCACTCCAAGTCCCTGAACACATTCATGTCAGGATCACTCCGGAAAATCTCAAGGATTATGTTGGGCCTCCTGTGTACCACAAGGATAGGATGTATGTTACTCCGCCGCCCGGCGTTAGTACGGGTCTCGGCTACCTGGGCAATGGGTCAGGCGCTGTCATGCCAGTCGAGGCCACGGTAAGCGTTTAGCCAATACTCCCGTGGTAATCTGAGCTCAAGTGCAACACTAGAGCATGCCAGGCAAAGGCGGTCTGCAGCTGACCGGAAAACTTGGCGAGGTCATCCGAGAAAGCGCTCAGATCGGTTTGAGTTGGGTCAAAGCGCACGCATACGAACTCGGAATAACTGCCTCGCCGGACGAGCAGTTCTTGACTGATCGCGACATCCATGTGCATATGCCTGAGGGTAGCATCGGCAAGGAAGGACCGAGCGCCGGAACTGCTATCCTGTCTGCTTTTGTCTCGCTCTTTACGAAGACGCAGATAAGTCCTGATATCGGTGAACATTTCTCTAGTTGCTTGAAGGTGGTCGTCGCATGTAGCTTACGTACGCTGTCATGATAGCGATGACCGGTGAAATCTCGCTGGTGGGTCAAGTTCTCCCCGTAGGCGGGTTGAAGGAGAAGATCCTTGCGGCACACCGAGCAGGAATCAAGACCATCCTTGCACCTGCTGCCAACCGCGCTGACATCGAGGAGAACGTTCCGAAGAGCGTCAAGACCGGAATTCGCTTTGTGTACGTGGAGGACGTAAAGGAGGTACTGCACGAGGTATTCAAGGGCGAGACCATTACCGAGCGATGGAAAGGCACGCTGTTGATATGAAGGCTTCTAATGTTGCGGAGTGACGTGCTGTATGTGTGACGGAGAGCGTTGCCTTGATGAAACCAATCGGTTGGGAGTGTCGGTCCCTCGACGCTTTTCTGGGCTAGTCCTGTTTGCTAGGCGTGGCTCAGGATGATGGGGGACTGGGTTCGAGCGGGTGGAAATAGACCTTACGCGCCACGTCTCGTTCATATTCTGGACCTTCACGCAAAATGGGCACATTCTGGACATCGTTTTTACATGGTGTATAATAGAGGTCTTGACCATCAATCTCCCTCTCTCATCTCTCGTTTACTTTCGCTCATATCTATACATCTACACAACCCCAACTCATGGTTAGGCATTTCAATTCCATGGTGCTCGTCATTTTCGCGCACTCAAGAACGGCGATCCGATATCCATGGACAAGCGGCAGAGCACAGCCACTCCACTACTGTTACTACTACTGAGCTTAGTCTCTGTACATCTAATCACATGTGTACCCTGTGACAGCAAGCTGACACATTCTACATATCTTGATGTATTTTAAAATCTAGGTGACATGCCTTCCAAGAATCAAGTGATCTCTGACAAAATGTAGGAACCCCAACCACTTCCAGATGTGTCCAGACTGGTAGTGTTTATTGAATAATAAGTACTCAGTGGTTGGGAAACCAGCTGAGCTTACCTATTGAATAATAAGTACTGTACTATGTAGTCAGTACTGTAGGTAGCTCTATAGTAACAAGTGTACTCACCTCAGTGGTTGGGAAACCAGCTGAGGTGTCTAACTACGAACCGAAGTTCAAATACTCAACATGCTTACATAATCTGGTGGCTGTACCACTGCACACTGTTTGCTATCTCCAACAGTGTTGTGCAAGGCCCAGCTCAGCTCAGATGCCCCAGCTTGGGCTTGGCTTTGAAGGGCTCTGGCCTGCAAAAATTTGGTGTGTTGAATGCATCAAAGAACAATGTCATATCCTCTTCCAGCTTTGAGTTCATGATACCAATTCTGACAGACATGGGCAGTATATGTGGTGATGGTTTTTTTTGCCAAGGGGGAGTTGAAGGGGGGGATGGGTCTGGAGAAACCAGAAAAACTTGGTGAGGGCATCCAGCTTGTCTGCCAGCCAGTCTGCTTTCTTGGTGTAGTCCAGGAAACAATTCTTGGCCTGGAGGAAATCAAAGAACACAAGTTCATGATTGGGAAGGGCATTCTTGGATGCACAGACTGATATGATGGAGCAGACTGTCAGATGGTCATCAACTCTGGAGATGTCAAAGGTGCCAAGCCTCAGAGAGCTGAGGCATAAGGCAAGCAGAGGGTAGAGTCTCCACCTCTTGCCTCTCTCCACTTCACTGCTAGCTTGGTCTGGTAGCTCCTTCTCTCTTGTAGTCTTGTTGAATACATTGTTTTTGTCACTCTTTAAACTCACACTTGCTACCTCATGCCCAAGGGGCCTAACCTACATGGAGCAAACCTGCTGAACTACACAGCAGATCACTTTGCACCCACCAGACAGCCTCTCATTGATGCTTTCCAAGTCACCCATGATGAAGCTACAGCACACCTAGCAGACATTTGGTTAGCGCAGAACTGGCTAGACATAGAAGAATGGGACTGAACTGCAGCAGAAAAAGAATGCGCTGAGTGAGAAGCACAAGAGCAATAGCAGAGAGAAGAGGAAGAGCACCTCTTAGCAGACATAGCAGAATAGAAGG
>JBBPOB010000650.1:0-14344 GCA_038091275.1 Tylopilus subfusipes | reverse complement strand
GGTGTACGATGGCGGCATGGAACAAGAAGCTGAGGGGGTTCTGTGTGGAGGGTGAGGAGGGCGGGCGGGGGGGGTTGAGTGGGACGACGACGCACGAGCGGGTGACGGTTCGCGGGATGAGCGTGGAGGGGGCTCTGGAGGTAAGCGACGTCGGGCGGAGGTGCGCTGTCGGGCGTCATGGGAGGGAGGGAGAGGGACAACACAAGCGCAAACAAAGAGACTCTCCTTCGTCGTGATGGCCGACACCGCAGCCGCCTCCATGGACAAGTCCGTACAGGTAAAGCTCGTTCTCCTCGGTATGCGTTTCTTCCTCTTCCTCTTCCTCTTCTCATTTCACACCCATCCAGGCGAGGCCGCCGTTGGAAAGTCGTCCGTAGTCCTTCGATTCGTGAGTCGTCGCGCTCTCAGCCTGCCTCGGCCTGGCTCAACACATGTCCTAGGTGTCCAACGAATTCCAACCAAACAAAGAGCCCACCATCGGCGCTGCGTTCCTGACCCAGAAATGCCGTCTAGAGGACCGTGTGCTCCGTTACGAAATCTGGGACACTGCTGGCCAGGAGCGCTTTCATTCCCTCGCCGTCAGTCCGCCCGCTCTCGCTCTATCCACCCTGACCACATTGCCATGCCACAGCCCATGTACTATCGCAACGCTCAGGCTGCCGTCGTCGTCTATGACGTCACGAAAGCCTCCAGTCTCGAGAAAGCAAAGTCTTGGGTCAAAGAGTTGCAAAGACAGGCCAACCCAAACATCGTGATCGCACTCGCCGGTAACAAAGTCGACTTGGTGCAACCATCTGCTTCGTCACAAGGCCCATCCCCTACATCCGAGTCTGAGGACGAGGCAGACGATGCCACCGCAACCCCAGGAGAGGCACCCAGCACCGCTGGCGGCGAGGAATCACTACGACAGGTTCCCCGCGAGGAAGCTCAAGCTTATGCCACAGAGGCTGGCTTGCTTTTCTTCGAGACCAGTGCCAAGACCGGCGAGGGTATCGTAGAGATTTTCACGGAAATCGGTTCGTTCGCCTCCCTCTCCTCTCCCCTGCCCCCGGCTAATCAAATCATATACAGCAAAGAAAATACCAATCGAGCACATCTTGGCCTCTAATCGCGGTGCTGGCAGAAACGGCGCTGCAGGCAATCGCGCAGGTACTTCACGACAAGAAGGTGCTGTCAACTTGGAGGAAAACCCAGCGAAAGCCAAGGAAGCTTGCAATTGTTGAACCATTCATCTGTTATCGTTCTGGAGAACTACCACCTTGTCGTTTATTCCACGATCCAATACGTGAACCCTTGACATACATGATTACACCTCCCACTGGCACCTCGTTCCCTTGTAATTGCTTCCTTAATCCCAATTGATTAACGGACAGTAGGTTCAGCTCTCGCCTAGACTACAAACTTCCAACACAGGCCAGCCAAATGCATGTACTCGTGCACACGTTTCATCGACGGTCACTATCATGTGGAGGAACAAAGTCTACATAAGGTGGTGGCCGCGCAGCCTGTTCCTGCTCATTGGGCGTCAGATATGGTGGGGGTGCAGGTACATGGGACGATCCTTGATCCATGACTTCACCAGCTTCTGACAACGAGTGGCGATCACGAGTGAACGAATGGTGAGGTATGCCGGTGGGAGGGTGCGTCTGCACGGGGCCAGACGATGTTGGGGATCTAAATACGGAATCTATCGAGGGGGGCGGGTCGGATGGATCGTCCAGAGGCGGAGGCGGCGGCGGCGGTGGCGATTGCTCTTCTACGATCAATCCCAGAACTCGACGTGGTTGAGGAAACTCGGTGAACTCAGGATCTTGTATCGCCTGCTCGACCGAAGGCGGGGGAGTCGATGTCCGATGTAGCGGGTCAGTGTGGCCGTCAAACTGTTGGGAAGAGGAAAAGCCAAACACGACCCCTTCGCCGACTATGATCGTCTCTGTTACAGGAGTCGCAAAATGTTCTTCCGTGTTGGCAGGAATATATATCTCGTTCTCCGACTCCTGGAACGTGGGCAGACCAGCAGACGTAGAGGCTTCTGATGGAAAAAAGGGTGGCGGAGGAACGTCTCTGTCTTCGAATGGAGGAGGGGCTCCATGTTGTGTGTAGCTTGGACCAGCCTCTCCCTCGTGATACAGAGGTGCAGAAATTTCGGTGTCTTCTTGTCGCACGGTCCTAAGTGGTGGACGATCATGCTTCTTTTGATATGCAGTATCTACCCATTCTTCGACCTCGGGTAGTGGAGCGGGGGGTGGGATGATGTTGATAGGGATGGAAATCGTGTACAGCGTTTCTGTCCTGCTCGCGGTGTCGACAAACGAAGTGTGGACATTTAGCAAGAACGATATACCGTGCAACAGTGTCGTTTGTGTGATGGAGACACAGTGTGGGTCATTCTCCACGTAGGCGTAATCCCCGTCCGATCGTCCAGGGTCTCTAGCTGAAGGGGAGGCAGATGGCGAGGTTTGATGTAGAATGAAACGTAAGCGAATTGGATAGGAAATATGGAACCTGCAAGATGCCCCAGAACGGGACATGATTGTTGTATATGCAGCAGTGAAGGGTGAGGTTGAAGGATCGCTTGGCTTCTCCACGGTCGAAGAGAGTGCTACAGACGAAGGTCCCTCGAGCGGAGAATCATAGATTTCATCTGCTGGTCGTTCCCATGAAGTGTTCTGCAACCCACGCTCCAAGTCCTCGAACCGCTTGACCTTGATCACGCGAAGGAGCTCTGTCTTGACATTCCGGAGTCTGAGTCCTCCTTCCAGGACAAGCTGGCGAGGTGGAGGTGGTACCGTAACGTAGACAGGAATCGGTTCTCCCGCGACGAAAGTGGATTTTGGAATCTCTGCCTCCACGCGTACCGGATCATGCATTACGTGCTTTTCGGGTGAGATCGCAACGGTATGCGTGTGTGAAGTATATCGTCTCGTGTGTACCAATTGTTCTCTTGACATAGGAGGAAGCGTTGGATCTACTGGGTGCAGTGTCGCTTTGAGTACGTGCCTCACCGACGAGTGTAGGGTATGGACACATTGCGGCACGTCTGGCATGAGTGGTATGGCAAATGGGAACGAGGTGGGGATGGCTTCGAAAGAGTCAAGTGGGAATGAAGCCACGTCGATTTCATAGACGTAGAGCTCAATTTCCCGACCATGGGCAGACTCTGTCGTGCGCAAGGACAAAGTCCTTTTGCACAGTTCGGTCAGGTCAGCACCGAGGAGGAGTTGGGGCGGACTGACAGTTTCTTCCACGCGCCGGGTTGGGCACCCTTGAGGTGCACTTCCCCCTCCATTGCGGCGTGTTCCCCTTCAGCACCAACATAGCCCTTCTGGAAATTTATGCCGTCCAGGGCCGGAACAATGAGTAACTGGAGGCCAGACACGTCCCCCGCATCGCTATTCTGAGAGTACCGAGGAGGGGGCACGGAGTCGGCGGGCATGAGCTGATGATGGTCGTTGACCAAGATGTGGATCGCCACAGAGCAAGTACTTGGACATTAGATCAGAAAAGACACATAGTATCAGAACCCTCATTCTACTCTCATCAGACTCTCCAACTCGGAGAACATCGTCGGATCCAAATCCCTCTGCATCAACAGATCCCATGCCGCATCCCGACGACCAGCGAGCATTCCCATTCCCTTTTCCACGTTCGTTTCTCCCGACTCCCCAAAGCCCATCCCGAATGCGAGTGTCGGTTGTGTAGCTTGAGAGGTGTCGAAAGCATCCTCACCACCATCGACAGCCTTCAATGCCTCGATTGCTCTGCGTGCGGTGAACATGAACCACTGTCGAGCCTCGGGTGAAGCATTCATCGTGACAAGCCTCTGGGCCATGCGAAGCATGATCTGCGAGAAGTGGAGGGAACGATCCGACTTTATCTTTTTCTTCAATTGCGGAGGCGATAGGAACGCGATGGCGTAAATTGCCATGGTCGCTTTCTCAAGGTATGACAGCCATGATTCTCGCGAGAGAAATGCGAAATCAGGATCGCTCACTGGTAGGCGGTGCACGAGCGTCTCGAGCAGACGCCACAACCAGAGTTGTGGAATGACCGTAGAAAACATTTTTCGGTTGTGATCGGGGTGGGCAACGCGTGTGAACACATCAAGGGCCACATCAGAAAGTGATGGGGGTTTGCAGTTGTGGAAAGGGATACCGCTCAGCTTCAGCATCTGCGTAGGAGGTATTGCATCTGCCGGCTCAATAAGAACGGACGCGACGAGTTGGAATATTCGGGTGCAAATGCGGGTAGTAGACTCGGTGGGTGGTGTGGATGGGGGGAATGAGATCAGGACTGAGAGATTTGACAAGATATTGAGAGTATCCTTGCGGACGTTGATAACGTCAGGAACAGAGAGAGCAGGCGATGTTGGTCTCGGTGGACCGCCATCCTGCGGGGCAGTGACCCCGCAAACACGCAATACCAACTCTAGCGTCCGGTCGTGCCTCGCCATGAACTGCATGTTGTCTGGGATGACAGACAAATTTCGGATGATATTCATCACAGCAAGAATGACTTGACTTGACCGATGCCGGGGTCCATGCTCCGTCTTCCGCAAGTTCTGCTCGTTTTTCAATCCCGCGAATGGCAGCAACTCAGTTTCGAGAGTAACGGCTACCAATTCACGATGACGTGGTATCTGGGTATCCTCCGTCAGGCAATACTGAGGCGTATCAGGAACACCATTGAATGCTTCGTCCTCCAAGAGATCCAACACTTCCTCCAAAAGATCAGTACACTGCGCAATGGGGAAGCCAGAACCGGCGGTGGGACCTTTCATTGTCGAGAGAAGGGTGAGTGTGGTAAGAGCATATGAAAGTTCGACCGTTAGCCGACAGCGAATGGACATCGTGAGCGCTTCTATGTCTACGGTTCCCCATTCGTTGATGTCCCGCATAGGACGACGTTGAGAACGAAGGTACTCGTCTTCTAGTATGTGAAGGTCACGCCCTCCATGGGTGTCCAGCTCGCGCGCTAGGGGGATGTATTCGATCTTGGTCCTCGTGAGCTGAGAACGTGGACGAGACGATTGAGGTAGTGCCGAGGTCGCTAAATTTTGGGGGAGGGTCCGGTCCACTGAAGCTGACATGGAGGGCAACTGTGAAGATGTTTAGAGGTTTCGAGGAAGGGGAAAAGAAAAGCACTGACAACGTCTGCCATTTCTGTCCCGCCTTATTATCGACCGCTCAGTGTCACCAATTACGTACATCAAACGTCAATAAATTAACCTCACCTGTCTTCAGTTTTGTTCGTTTTCCGTCCAGTTCTTCAGACTCGAACCTCCGCTTCATTCCCGGAGCGTCTTGCTCGTGGTGTTCATTGCCTGCAGGGCTAGGAAGGGGACCGATCGTTGTACTGCTCAGCGGGGGCATTAATGAATGGCCGGTTAAAGAGTCCGAGAACCCATGTGTTCCTGAGAGAGGTGTGTTAGGTACTCCATGCTGTGGATGGGGACTCTGTGGTAATGTTTGTGATGCAGGGGCAGTGGGGCTGCCGGTGATCGAGACAGACGTGCTGTGACCGGCCGATACGGACTGGTTCAATAAACCCATCATGTTATTGACAGAACCGGGCAATTGAGAAGAGGTGCCTGGGGGTGCAGAACTTGATGTTTGGGAAGGCATATTGGGAGGGTTGTTTGGGATTACCGGTGCGCCGGGGGGACGGCCCGCTGTCATCATTGCCTTGCGATTCGTGTCCTGGACGTTGCGACGATAAGCCTCTTCGAAAGGTTGGAGGATAGCATTATAGTAACCAGCCAAGATCGCAGAGGTGGCGCGTGGCCCACCGGGCATGGGGGCGGGGAGATATTCAGGGAGGTCAAACTGTGGGAGAAGTTGCGACCATGCATTCTGTTGTGTCACCTGGACGATTGAACGTATGATCAACTTGGGACGGGTGATGTACTAAGTTGATAATAGTACCTTTTGGCCACCGCCAAGCTGGCATACGATGCCCCATAATTTGAACAAGTCGACGTCTTTTCCAGCTAGACGAAACGCGCCGAATTCGCTTGAGCATTCCAGGTTCTTCCATTGCGAGGATGCAGGGTCGTAGTTGTGGGGATATGAAACGCCGGTCAAAGCGGGGGGGAGAGGAGCGCCTCTATTGAGATGGACGTTGGCGAGGCCAGCCAAGAAACCGCGCTGCTTCTGTTTGATTAGCGCTGCATTCGGGGGGTGGCGAGCCGGGGGTGGGATGTTGGACGATGGGATGGAAGGATCGAGTTGTGCGGGGTTTGGCTGGAAGTTATGAACAGGAGTGAATGCGGACTGGAGACTTGCATGGGGGGAGAACTGCATGGTTGCGGGAGCGTCCATGATGGCAGGCTGGAGCGGATTTGACTGATGATAAGGGGACGAGATTCCGCCGAGAAATGATCCCGGAATTGTTCCGCCCAGCGCGACCTGGGATGGAGACGACGCAGGCGGACGCGGGTAGGCGTTCGCGAGCTGACGCTGCATGTTGACAACGTTGAGCGCTGCCATCTGTTTTGCGGCGGCATTGGGGTCGAGGTTGAACGAGGGCTCGGTGAGCGTGGTAGGCTGTTGAAACGACGGTGTGCTGACGTTCTGCGCGGTCTGGTTTCGTGCCTGCTGGGGCCTGCATCACACGGTGAGGAGGCTGTAGACGAGGACGAGGAGGGGAAGAACGCTCACAGCATCGTCGTCGTCGTCGTCGTCGTCGTCGTCGAGCTTTTGTGGTTGTCTCACGCGCCGAAACTCTCCCGCGCACGCCAGCATGTCGCTCTCGGAAATCGACAACATATTCGACGCTGCACCGCCAAAGAAAAAAATCAAAACGTCTCCTCCAGCCAAGTCTCGCCAGCCAGAGACCGTCCTCGACCCGTCCACAAAGCAGTCCTCACGAAAACGACGTCGAGAAAAAAAACACGCCGAGGCTGACATCGACCGCTTCAAGGACTCCAGAGGATCCGCTCCTCGTGCGTCTTCCTTCTCTTCGTCTTCCATCACCTCCAACTCGCTCCAGGTCGCAAGACGGTCGATGGCTACAACATCTACAGGGACGACGAACTAGGGTTATCCACCACAGGCGGAGGTGACCACCTCATCCAACCCTCTCGCTGTCTGCTGAATCCGTCTTGTCCAGACACCCCCCTTTGTCCCTTTGATTGCCAATGCTGTCCGTCCCCCACGTTTTGCACCCAGCTGTCTCCTCATCGTCTCCATTTTTTCCACAGGCTTCTGAGTGTACGACATGTATCCATGCAATTTTGTATCCATCACTAGCTCAGTCACCAGCTGTCGACATTTTCTCTCCCAGTGGGTAAGGATCATCGACACGTCCTCATCAAGGATGGCATTCTCGGCTCTATCGAAGCCTGACTGATCCAGCCCTGGTGGCCATGATCCGGAAGGTCAATATGTAGCCAACAGCATACTGCCTCTCCGATCCACCCCACCGATCATCATGTTTCGCTTGGGGCGGCACTTTAAATCGCAATCTATGGGCTACATTATTTCAATTGACTTTGTACTCTTATGAAATGTAGAACAAAGTCATCGCTTGATGGCCGATCATACAAAGTCAGCAGCCAAGACAACACATGGTAACAATATCAGTCATCGTCATCATCGAGCTCCTGCGTGCGCTGTTGAGGTTGCCCCTCGTTCAGTGCGTTTCCAAAGGGATCGTCGCCTTCCAGGGCACGGCGAATCTCTTGAGCCTTCTTGTTTCGTTTCGCCTCTGCTTTACGTTCCTCCTCCGCTTTCCGCACTAAATACGCCTTGCTTCCAACCACTTTTTCTGGATTCTTGCACAACTTGAGCCTGCGATCGACTTCCCGGACTGCTTCGACGTCTGGTGGATGTCCTGTGCGCACGATCATGTCCTTGATTGCGTCGATGGCGGTCTGGAGTGTTTCAGAGATCGTCTCGTCGACCCCTGATGATTTGGAGTCGAGCCATTTCTGCGCAAGGAGCGGCGAAGCGAGGGAGAGTGCTGCGAGTGCTATTTGGGACGGTGCGCAAATGAGCTCGGCGTCAGTGAAACGCGAGTCGCGGACATGTTTGAGTGCTGTCTCGTACACGTCCCGTGACCTCTGATCCTCGGAGACGTCTGACAACGACTTGAAGGGCATGAGGGGAAAAACGGGGGATTTGGTGAGCGTCGCACCTGGAGGTCGAGCCAGAGACCCCACAAGGCTCGATGGGAGTGCCATACCGCGAACTCGAAGTTGAGGCTTTGGGCTACGAGGAACTCGAGGTCGAGAACGTCGGAAGTGGACGTTCTGGGGATGTTGGACGTGTACGAATCGAGAGATATGGGGTTGTTGGTCGTCTTGGTCGCCAAAAACAAAGCGGTGAGCCTGGATGGGGACGAGTGGTCAGAGGGGAGGAAGGACTTGGATAGAACGTACATGACATTCTTGGGGTGCCAGTCCATGACGGTGTTTCTGAGATAAAAGCGTTTGAGATAGCTTATTGCGGTGGCCTCGACCTCCTCGGGGAAGCGGAAGTGACCACATAGTTGGGGTATCTTGGTGATGTACAATTTGACAAGGAGATGTTCCTCCTGAGCATCCAGGAACGACACGTTGGCAGACGATCCGGGCTAGATGGTTCAACACTGGCGTGGTCCGAGGGAGAGAGATGGTCGATACCTCGTCGGCTTCGAACGTGTTCCTGATCGCTGCGACGGCGGCCGCGTTCAGGTTTCCGCGAACGAGGAGGAGGCGTTCTGGGTCGAATCTCCAGTTGTTGAACTGAGTGCTGGCCTCGTACGAGGGTCTGTTGTGAGACATGGCAATTTATCTGAACCAGGAGATATATTGACGCTACCAAACTCGGCAGGCTATTTCAATAAGCACGTCCTCATGGACACCCCAATATGCCTTCGATCCCTCCCCCCGCTGCACCGACCCTCCCCTCGTCGTCCGTTCCCTCCCACCCAGCCTTCACACCGCGCCCAGGCCGAGTGGTCGTCCATCTCACCACCTCCCTCACCGTCTCTGACTTTGCCACGTTCTATCCCGGCATCTCTCCCGACTCGTTCCAGCCGACCTACCATCCCCTCGCCGATGGCTCTCTCCTCGCACCTCCCTACCGCGATGACCTCACCGTCAACAACGTATACCTCATCCTTACCAGCTCTCTCTTGTTCGTCTTTCTCCGCAACCTCCGCAGAGCAACGACATACCTTTGGCGGGCTAAGGTCAAGAAGAAAGGCCTCCTTTATACCATTTTCCTTAGCCAGTTGCTCGGTCCGATCGCCGTCATTCCCATCATTGTCGCTCAGTTCAGCAGATCCGTAAATTGCGCCGTGTGAGCACATCCATCTCGTCATCTTCCCAGCCTTCATACCCAATCGGTCAACTCAGCATTCTGCGCGTCTTTTTCATCGCCAACGGCCTATCCTTGTCCCTATTGGTATGTTCACAATTCCAATGCGATTTCGCCGACTCACCATCACTTGTGCAGGTCACTGGCATATTCGGCGTCAAGGCTTACAGGTGCTTGGATAATAACCGTCTTGTCTCGGCCGTTTTGGTCGCACTGCGCACCGCCGGCAGTGTAGTACTCGTCATCGATGTGATCCACCTTAGCGCCCTCCGTAGTCTCTCAGGCAGGTGTCTCTATACCTCCTTCCCCGATCGGCACCTTACTCGCCAGTAGAGCGTTGTCATAGACCATCAGCTGGTCTTTCCTCCGTATTTCTCGTCCTCTTGCTTACCGAGTCATTATTCATTTGCGTATGCTGTCAGTCATCTCTCTCCTTACTGAACATGTCAGTGTTGACCCTCCAACAGTCCTCTATGCAGTCCGGCAATCACACGGCCCTGTGGCCGTCCGCGGCCGCGTCTCTGTTCGACTTTCACTCGACGACGTCACTCACAGCCAGCCCACCAGGCTGAGAAAGGAAAGCGCAGATTCTGCTCGAAATCGGAGAGGCTGGTCCGACGTCAGGCCACAGTCCAATCATTTCCCAACATCATCGCAAACTTCACCCTTGTCACGAGAGCCCAGCACATTATCAACACCCACCGATGGATTTCAGCGCGTACACAGCTATGATACACCAGGCAACACGGAAACAGCTCAGAGCTCGAAGCATCCGATCCCATTCCCTTCTACGATCCACTCACACCCTCCTGCTCCTCGCTCTTGGACAGTTAGGATACCAACTACAGCCGACGGCTCCTACTTACCCGAGGGCTCAGCCGCACCCTTGAAACCACCAGTTTCACCTGTGCATTCTCCCATAAGCCGCTTCACCCGCTACATTCCCAGGATGTCTCTCTTCCGGGAAGTCATGAGAGATGAGGTATATTAAATTCGGTTACTCTGGACATGTTCTGACTTGCTCGTGCCCCAATAGCTGTGTTACACTGCCGTCACTGCTACTTTCACTGCCGTATCTGCAGCGATGACGCTCGTCGGGGTCAAAAACGCTGGCGGCATTGATACCATCATCTGGATTGCCTTTGACTGTACGTCAACCATAATTTGCATCGACGATAACTGACGACACCCTACTCCACAGGGGCTCTCATATCATTGCTGGTAATCCACAGTTTTGGGCGTGCGATTCGACGCCATGAAAACGAATCCTTGCTCCTCCACCCACCCGCCAGGTACCACGATCTGCACACCGATCGCACCACTGCGGAACTCTTAGGAGACGTACCACAACCAGTACGTATCCCAGGGATGTTGTCCAGAGTGCGTGCACGTCGTTCTGCCGCGCGTTACGACCTAGACGGCGGTGCGTCGCCCTCTGGGCTGTCCACGCGCCGTTTGTTCCCTGGATCTGCCCACTCTTCTCTGAGAGATCTACATTCCCTAGCAGCGTCAACGAGCGGCACGTCAAACAAGTTGCCATCCGTAGAGACCGAGTCATTTTCTCGAACACAGGCCTCTTCGACTATTTTCATGGAAGATGGACCTTTGCGTTCGCAGAAGTCACCAGAGGAATGGTTCAATAAGGACTTGCATGGTGCCCCACCTCCACCCGAACCCCCAGATGAACGACGCTCTTGTGACACGTCGGCTTACATATCGCAGTAGTACTAGTAGTAATCTTTTTTTCTCGCGTAGCGTATTCACCCCGATTATCTCCCACGATACTATCTCTCTAATGGACGACGAGGTCGTGAGCGTCCTCCCCATCCACTACTCGGACAGGTCGAGTCCGAACGTGCACCTTCATCAGTTCCCGCTTCTAAACCGCCCGCTCCAAGTACCACCGTCAGCAATCGTCAGCGGAAAACGGATCCGTGCCCGCGTCAAGCCCGTATCTCGCAGGATCGAGATCCATGTACCAGTTGATGCGCGCCCGGAGGTATGGAATGACGAGAAAAGCAAAGATCTTGGGATTGCACAGCGCGAGGACGACCGCGAAAAGAATCAAGAAGACCAACTGAAACAGAAGGAAGGGGAAGAGCCCAGGTTGACAGACAGCCGGTTGCGGAGCGACCCCATTCCCCAATGTGGCGCGTATATGCTCGGGGTCGTGCGAGACGGTGAGAGGTCCAGGGCCAAATGGTACGATATTTGCTGATCGAGAATCAACAAGGCCGATTACACCTGGTGCCCATCAGTGAAACGCACCAGTTTCGACCGACCCTGACTTATCTTGACATCATGTCCCGAAAGGCGCGGCGATCGAGGGGAGGGGGGTCTGAATCTGAAAGCGATGGTGGCCCGCCCCCAGACCCGGATGAGGTTCTCCCAGCCGTCACTGCCCCGAGAAAGGAGAAGAAGGCAACAGAGGCAAAGGAAGTGCAAGTTTCTGCTCGCAAGTCAGGAGACGACAAAAGCTTTCAGGGTGGAATGTCGACCGCTCGGCGAGAAATGTTGCTTGCCCTAAGGGCCGAGGAAGACGAGCCATGGCAGGCTGTCCAGTTTTGCGACGGAGAGGTGCTCACGCTATATCTGTTGTGTGTTGTTCTGCCTGACGCACTACACAGACGGAAGTGTTCGGGTCTATATTCTCGCGAAACGATGGCCTTCTTGAATGTGAAACGGGGATGGCTGCGTATCTAAAAGGACTGTGATCTCCGGTACTAGTACTTGTTGGTGGTTACTGTACCGTGACTTTGATGCGTGCTACAACAAGCTTCAAGTTGTATCCTCCATGTCCGCCAGCGAGACCGACTCAGATCCCGAGCCAGTGCTGGCTACCGACACTGTCTCCAGCTTGACAGCTTTCGCCCGCTTGTCTGCGACCCGTCCAGACCAGTCTGGCCCAACGGACCTGTCGACGGTCAGCTGGGCCGTGGACACTCTTGTGACACTGGACTTCCGACTCGTCCGCAAGGTATGCCATTGCAACCCTGCACAGTGCCTTTGTGAATCCGCGTAGGACGCCGCACTTCATGGCCTCATTCAAAATTGTGCTAGTACGATACTTGCCCTGTTCAACACTCTGCTCCACCGTGGCCCAGCCATCGACAGTTCGTGCGACTTCATTCCAGACATTGCGAGCATACGTGCGTCATGCGATTCTCCTCATCTCTTGTACTCGCTCATCGCTCGGTCCCCTTGACCATTTTAGTCAGACCCTCGTTCTTGGATCTTCTCTTTCAATACCGCCGACTCTTTCGCGTCATCGCAGCGAGGGATTTCAAACCGAGCTCTGCGCCTCTAGCGGTTGTATGCTGGGTAGATGTCGTTTTGGCTAAGCTCGGTGATGTTATCGCGCTCATAGCGGCGGGCCTTGATGGGGAACACCCCGACCATTCGCTTCCCGAATCCTTGAAGGCCCCCAGAGAAGAAGATATCCTTCGCGCCGCGATACAGCTACCAGGTGAGACACATACTGTCGAAACATGGATACATCTCACTTGACGTAGATAATTGGGATATGCTTCCATCCATGCTTCTGTCAGGGCGCGTGTCGGCAGCCGCGAAACGGTTGTCCATAAGGTTGATGCTAGGAAGGTATATCCTACATCCTGCGCTTTCGGGACGGGTGGGTGTCGACGATACGTCAGTCACCTGCAAATCACAATCAGAGCAGCATCAGACCATGACACTTTTCACAGCATACACCAGCTGCTTCCGACGTTCGAAGAATCGGTAAGGCAAAATGCTGCTCGGGTGGACGAGCTGCGTTCAGCACTGGGACCCAGCCTGCGATACGTCCTACAACAGGAGCGTCTCACCAGCGCAATGGCGATTTCCCTCTTTGCGGTGAGCAAGGCTCCGCGAACTTTGCTCAATAATCGGTGTCTAGATATCTGTGGTCCCAGGCAGCTGACATTGCACGTACTTCAACCATTAACCCGCAGCGTGCGGTTGCCTTCCGTCCTCAGACAATGGCCGCCGTTATGCGTCTTCTGCGATTTGTTCTGAATGAGGAAGGGCATACCACCCAAATGAACGTGTTGAATCCTCCGGATCATCTCGACATTCCCACTAGTGTCACTGTACGATGGGGAATTGTTCCGCAGTGGACTTGGAGCATCTGGGTGGAATGCAGCAGCTTGCATGCGGATACAATCATGTGCGTTGTAAGTCCTTTTTCCTTTTTGAAAGCGAGCATGTCTCAAAGCATCAGACTACGGCGTACATTCAACACCATAGCGCATGCTCCGGGCCGTTGTTGGATGTCTCAAACCTGATGACTGCTAAAAGTAGGTCGAGCGACGAAGCAGCAGTGATCAGTGTGATGATCGTGAGACGCTATGTTACACGTTGGGGCAAGCCGCTGACATTGTCTAGGATCTCCTCTTTCGGTTTATCTCGGTGCTCTCCGCTGGCGGGTATTCTAAGCAACTCTCAACAGGCATGATGAGTCTACTCCACAAAAGCTGTCGATTGGTATCACAGTGGATGAACCGTAACTCATGCGGAATTCAACGTTCAAAGGAATGCTGCAAAGCCTTGATCATTCTCTTCGGCTACTTATCCCAGAACGAACAACATTTTGCTTGTGCGTCTTTGATCTTCGTTTTCTGACACGTGGTAGAGGCGCCAGCAGTGTGTGAGTTAGTCATTGAATGCCTGGCACTTATGGGAGGGCAATGCACCCGCGAGGCTTGGAAGGCGGCTGCCGAAGACGATAGTTTTTGCTTTCTTGAATCCCTTGGTCAGGGTACGGTTCTATCTTCCCTTCGTTGACAAGATATTGAGCGATCCCAGGTTTTGTGCAAACAAAGACGTAAGCATTCGGCGAGAAATGACCATCGCGCAACATTGATGCAATCGACCTGGTACAGGGCATTTTCCCAGGAAGATCTTTTAAAGTCCAGGGAAATCCACGCGGCGCAACTAATGCAATTCCTTGTCGTGATGATGTCCAAGGGAGTTCAATCGTTAGACCTGGATGCATGTGTCGACTTTATAGAAGCGGTTGGCGATCGAGTCCTTGAAACGCCTCT
>JBBPOB010000649.1:0-14356 GCA_038091275.1 Tylopilus subfusipes | reverse complement strand
AGAGAATCAAACTCTCAACCTCTCAGTACTAATCACGCTACTAATTACCCTAGTCAGATCTAGTCAGATCGACTCAGGATGAGTCACAGCTAGTCACACTTAGTCAGAATGAGTCATAGATAGTAACATTGTCTATTGCCTCATGTATTTCATCTCCACGCACTATCTCTGCCTCATGCCCCTATCTCGTCCTCATGTTCCTCCTCATGTACATTCTGACTCATCATGACTCCCCTTCATCCTCTAGGGTATGATCCAGTTATCTGGGCTATACACACATGTATTCCTCATAGTAAACTAGACACAGGATATCTTAGATCTACCATACACATGTACAAACCTTAGAACAGTATATAAAGGCCCAGGTGAACGACTGGCATCCCCAGTCTTGTTCACTTGGAGATTTCCCATTCTCCACTGTCCACTGATTCCTCGCCCTGCTTGATCTCAACTCAGACTATCAGCTCTTCAGTGAGTCTGGTCGTTTCAGTTGCAGTGAAAGCAAGGGGTGAGTGTGGAGGCGGGGTGACAGTGGATGGTGTTAGGCAAGACATGTTCGGGGGAGGACAGAACATCGTGTTCTCCCATGCAGATATGAAAGGACACTGCATGCGCTCTAGTGGCAGGGTCGAACCCAAATTCTTCTAATTCCTCTATGGTGGTAAGATCGGAGGATATGGATGAGGGAGTAGACAGGGGTGGGGAGGTGAGGTGAGGTGCCAGTGTAGAGTTACTAGGTGGAGGAGGGACGGGTGGAGAAGGGGTCTCAATGATACCCAGATCGAGGGCTTCGAGATAACGATCACATTCAGCTTGGGTCATGGTTAGGTAAATTCATCTGAAGGCAGGGTAGATGGTAGCTGTCACATTCCGGATTTTACCAAGTCCACCTCTGGTACTCTGGTATCATTTCCACTCCAGACTTATACCTCACATGCTTTTCCTTTCATTCTTGTTACAACATCTCCTTGTTCTACTTTCATATTAGTTACCGCTCTGTACTTTCACCCAAGCCGGTGCTCGCTTAGGAGCACAGCTCCGGTTTACTCTCCTCCCGTTCCGAACTCCTTACCAATACCTATGAACTCCATTACTAATCCTATGCACCTCCGAAGTATATAAACTCCTAGTCTACTCCTTGTACACTCCAGTTTGAATATCAATTAAGATTAACTCCTCCTCTCTCGTCCTCCTCCTCCATCGTCCTCTTGCTAGATTGACTCGTCGTTGAGTCTTGCACCTAGGACTTATCCTCCGACCTCCGACCCTTCGAAATAACAGGACATGACTGACAAGGGCACAACACACAAGTTGAAGCCGAAGTCCTATCCGTCTAGTAAAACTCCAGAGTTCTGGAGTTGTATATCGGAGTTAGCCCGGTCTTGACAGTATATTCGAACTCACACTTGTCAGATCACTCAACAACCATGGCTACTTGTACTACACATACCACCCACTCACAGACTCGAGCCCAAGTGGCTCCCCCATCCCCTTATACATTCAACTCCCTAAGTATCTTCGAAAGCAATCACTGGGTTGCTGAGCCCATCAACAAATTCCGGAGCTTCTCCATGCATCGTACCTCCACTTTCGCCTCTGCATCGCGCCCCCACCCAAGTCCTTCTACTCCGGGTGCGCGCATCAAAGAAATCATTGTAGACGATGGCACAGCATCCAAGGCAAGCAACCGACCAAGTTGCTCTGCCAAACCTCCTGACGACCCAGACGATCCAGACATCCCCGGAGACTTCCCCTCCGACAATGACCCGGATGACCCTGACGTCCCCATTCACTTCCATGACTCCTCTTCCGACTTGGAAGATGAGCAGATCCCCCGTGACACACTTGCCCAGTTGGCAGGTGCAATCCAGGACCTCGCTCGTTCCTCCAAACATACCTCCAACTCTACCCCCCACACTAAAGTCTGGGAGCCCAACCAGTTTGACAGGACCAATCCCCGAAAACTCCAGGTCTTCCTAGTGTAGTGCGAACTAAATTTTCAGGACCGCCCGAAGGCTTTTCGTACAGACCGTGCCAAGGTCATCTTTGCACAGTCATACCTAAAGGGCATGGCCCTGGAATGGTTCAAGCCTGACCTCCTGCAAATGGAGGATCCAGCACTCCGTTCTGCATGGATGGACAACTTCCGGGAGTTCGTCCTGGAACTCCAGACGAACTTCGGACCCCATGACCCTGTCAGAGATGCGGAGCACCAGCTCAACCACCTATCTATAAAAGATGGTCAACGCATCAACAAATACATAGTGGAGTTCAACTGTATCGCTTTGCAAGTCCGGGGGTACGGAGAAGGTGCCCTCCGGCACCACTTTTACAACAGCCTCCCCGATTGCATCAAGGATGAGATCTCCCGCATCGGGAACCCTCCAACCCTCTCCGAACTCCGCCAACTCGCCCAAGCCATTGACACACGTTATTGGGAACACAAGTCAGAACTTAGCAGGCAGGCAAGGCCCTCCAGCAACCCCTTCACCACCAAGTCCTCCTCTGACAAACCCTCCACCTCCACACCCAGCTCTGGCAATCAGTCCTTTGGCACCTCCAAGAACTCCAAGCAGTCCAATGGAAAGGCTGCCAACACCTCCGCCGCCAAACTGGACCTTTCGTTGAAGCTTGGCAAAGACAGCAAGCTCACTGCTGATGAGCATAAACAACGCTTCAACAACAAGCTCTGCATGTTCTGCGGTCTTGCAGGACATGTAGCCAAAGACTGCCCTAAGACAACCTCCAGGATGTCGAAGGCTCGTGCGACCACGACCATAACTCCGGAAGCCAAACCAGAGGTCTTCTCGGAGGCAAAAAAATAGTCCACAACCTCCCAGACTCCACACGGACTGAAGGTTGCATTGAACCCACCTGTGCATTCAAGGAGATCCATCTCAACGCATCCACTCTCTTAGATCCCAAATCTCTCATGCCTTCCGTCTCCATAATCTTATATGACATCCCTTCATTCTCCGCACTTGTAGACTTCGGCTCCTCCGATTGTTTCATAGATACCGCCTTCGTTAATAAAAACAATCTTTCAACCTACTCCGTTCCTCCGCTCCAACTCCGGCTCTTTGATGGAACTACAAATTCCACCATCACTCAAGCTATCAACCTCTCTGTCCATTTCCAAACCGGTGATATCACTCCGATGACATTTTATGTCACTCTGCTGGATGGCTCCTGTTCCCTTGTTTTAGAACACAACTGGCTCACCCGCTTCAATCCGTTGATTGACTGGGCCTCGAGCAGTATCTCGTTCTGCTCATCTGAACAAGCCATGCCAACAACTCCAAGCTCATCTCTGCAGCCCAAGGCCTCTCCACCTCCGGTTGACCCTACACCATCCGATTCACCGCATTTATCTGACCATAAGGCTCCCCCAATTGTGATCATCAGTGCCCCTGCTTTCGCATTGGCATGTCACCTCCAGAGCTCCATACAATTCAGTCTACAGCTCCACCCCCAGGAGAGTGATCTCCATTCCTCCTCTACCATTTCCAAACCCATCGACCTCTCCGGAATCCCTCCAGAATACCATGATTTTGCAGATGTGTTCAGCAAGAGCAAGGCATCCCAGCTTGCTCCTCATCGTGAGCATGATCTGAAGATCAATCTAGAAGAAGGAACTTCACCTCCTTTAGGCACTACCTACTCCATCTCCATCTCCGAGCTTGAGTCCCTCTGGACATTCCTCGACGAGCACCTCGCCAACAGATTCATCCGTCCCTCCTTCTCCGCTCATGCTGCTCTGGTCCTCTTCGTCCACAAGAAGGATGGTTCACTCTGCCTTTGTGTCAACTTTCGAGGACTCAACAAAATCATAAAGAAAGACCACTACCCCCTTCCACGCATTTCTGACCTACTAGACGCCCCTAGCTGTGCCAAAATATATACCAAGCTCGATCTCCGGGATGCGTACCACCTAGTCTGCATCGCCAATGGAGACAAGTGGAAAATGTCTTTCCGGACACGCTACAGCTTCTATGAATGGCTCGTTATGCCATTCGGTCTAATGAACGCTCCTGCAGCGTTCCAGTGGTTCGTCAACACCATCTTCGCTGATTTATTAGATGTTTGCATAATAGTCTATTTGGACGACATCCTCATCTACTCTGCAGACAAAGCCTCCCACAAGGAGCACATCTGAGAGGTCCTCCGAAGACTCTGCAAACACAGACTTTACGCCAAACCAGAAAAATGTGAATTCCATACTGACTCCACCGAGTACCTCGGATACCAGCTCTCTCCATCCGGACTTACCATGTCCTTGGAAAAAGTTAAAGCCATTCAGGATTGGCCCGAGCCTTGTAAAGTCAAGGACATCCAGTCCTTTTTAGGATTTGCAAATTTCTACCGTTGTTTTATAGATAACTACTCCAATATAGTCACTCCTTTAACCTGACTCACCCGCAAACTTACTCCTTGGAACTTCGATGAGTCCTATTGCTCCATCTTCCGCAAGCTCAAGGAAGCCTTTACCACAGCTCCTATCCTCACCCATTGGGTTCCGGACACTCCGATGATCATAGAAACTGACGCCTCTGACTACACCATCACTGGCATTCTCTCCCTTCGTTGCCCAGATGACAAAATCCACCCCATCACTTTCTACTCTCGGACCTTAGCAGCTCCAGAGCTCAACTATGACACACACAATAAGGAGTTACTCGCCATCCATGAAGCTTTCCGGAGCTGGCGACATTACCTTGAAGGCTCCACAACACTGATCGACGTTATTATGGATCATAAGAACCTGGAGTATTTCACTACCACAAAACTCCTGACCCGACGGCAAGTCCGTTGGTCGGAGTTCCTCTGCCAATTTCACCTAGTGGTCCACTTCCACCCTGGGAAGCTCAGCGAGAAGCCGGATGCCTTGACTAGATGCTGGGACATCTACCCCAAAGAGGGGGATAAGAACTATGCTCATATCAATCTGCATAACCTCCGACCCATTTTTACCCAAGAACAGCTCGCATCGTCCCTCCAAGCTACTTACCTTGCAGCTCTGGTATTCTGAGCTAGCACGCTCTTCAATGCTGAGACTCTCCACAAGGACATCCTCTCCACCCTTCCCTCTGACTCTCTGGCCACTATCCACATGTCCACCTCCGAGTCCCCAGAATCTAGATGGTCTACTGATGCTGACAGTTTCCTCCATCTAGACAACCGCATCTATGTACTGGACTCCAACGACCTCCAACTCTGAGTTCTCTGGTACAAGCATGATCACCCTCTCTCTGAACATTTTGGCCAGAACTGGACATTGGAACTCATTTGCCGCGAATATACTTGGCCAGGAATCAGGACATTTGTCAAAGAATACGTCTTCTCCTGTACATCCTGCACCCGCGCGAAGGTTCCTAGACACAAATCATACGGACTCCTAAAACAACTCTCTATCCCCAAGAAACCCTGGAACTCCATCTCCATGAACTTTATAGAACAGCTCCCTCCGTTCTCCGGATTTACAGTGATACTAGTGGTTGTAGATTGACTGTTCAAACAATGTATCTTCGTTCCGACCTATGACACAATCACCTCTCCGGAGCTCACAAAGCTCTTCCTCCTCCATGTGTTTTCTAAGCACAGAGTTCCATCCCATATCACCTCCGATAGAGGTTCGGAATTCATCTCTCACTTCTTCCGCTCGTTAGAAAAGGCCCTCGACATCCGTCTCCATTTCACCTCTGGTTACCATCCGGAAGGCAATGGCCAAACCGAGTGAATGAACCAAACTCTTGAGCAATATCTATGCACGTATTGTAACTACCAGCAAGACAACCAAACCGAGTGAATGAACCAAACTCTTGAGCAATATCTACGCACATATTGTAACTACCAGCAAGACAACTGGTCCAAACTCCTGCCCCTCATGGAGTTCGCTTACAATAACGCTCCGAACACTACCATTGGAGTGTCACCGTTCTTCGCTAATAAGGGTTATCATCCTAACATCACTGTATACCCTGAATGCGATCTAACCTCTGCTCGAGCTAGAGACTACTCCGTCGACCTCGACTCCCTCCACCAGTTCCTCCATGAGGAGATGGCCCATGTGCAACAGTGATATCAAGATCCCACAGACGCTAAACGAACTCCGGCTCCAGACTTCAAAGTTGGAGAACAGGTTTTCATCAAAGCTAAGTACTTCAGGTCCACCAGACCTTCCAAGAAGCTCTCCAAGAAGAACTTAGGACCATATACGATAGTCACTCAGGCCAGTACTCACTCCTTCACACTCTGTCTGCCCGACTCTATGAAATCCGTACACCCCATCTTCCATGTTTCGCAGTTGGAACCCTCCGTACCCAACACTATTCCGAATAGAATACAACCTCCACCACCTCCGATCGAAGTAGATGGAGAACCAGAGTTTGAGATCTCCAAGATCCTTGACTCTAAGATAGATTGATGACGAAGAAGTTGCAAACTGTTGTACTTGGTGCGATGGTCTGGATATGAAGGTACTGATGATGAGACCTCTTGGTTGTTAGCTACCGAACTAGATCACACCTCGGAGCTCGTCCAGAACTTCCATCTCTGCTATCTGGATAAGTCCGGACCTCACTCTGCTCAATAACAAAACAAAACTGCATTCACATGAAGAAAAAACAAAGTCCTAGAAACTATCTACTCCTCTTCCTCCTCTTCTCCGGTCCCCTCTGCCTCCTCTGACTCCTTTGTCAAATCTGTCAACTCCAACCCGTCAATCACCATGCTCTCATCCCACTCCTCCTCCAGCTCTGGCAGCTCTTTGCACTTGCCTTGCGCCTTGCTTGGAACGGAGCCCTGCTCCACTTGGACCGTTGCCACCTATCACTCATCAGCAAGGCAACAGAACGAGACAAGTCAGCACTCACCCTCCTCTTTGCCACCTCCTTGGCCTCATTGTGCTTGCGAGCCTCCTCCAACACCACCTTCCTCCAAGCCTCCACCTCCTCCGTTGCCCTGCACTTGCCCTCCTCAGCCACCTTGTGCTTTGCTTCCTCCTCCGCCTTCTTCCGCTCCTCTTCCGCCTTGTGCTCCTTCGCTCGTCGCCGTCGTTTGTTGTACTTGGCCTCACCAAGGACATCATCGTCGTCGGGGTGCTCCGCCAGGTCCTTGTCGGGCCACTGCTTGATGTTTGCGAGGTCGGACATGGTGGTTTGAGATGAAGAAGCAATGGACCACATGCAGCAGACTTTATAGGCCTCAGGATATGTTCGGACTCTGATGTAATCACACACTCCACATTATTCCTCACTTAAGGCCTTCAAGGGTTCAGGCCTAAGAGGGGGATACTATCACATCCCGGATTTTACCAAGTCCACCTCCAGTACTCCGGTATCATTTCCGCTCCGGACTTATACCTCGCATGCTTTTCCTTTCATTCTTGTTACAACATCTCCTTATTCTACTTTCATATTAGTTACCGCTCTGTACTTTCACCCAAGCCAGTGCTCGCTTAGGAGCACAGCTCCGGTTTACTCTCCTCCCGTTCCGAACTCCTTACCAATACCTATGAACTCCATTACTAATCCTATGCACCTCTGAAGTATATAAACTCCTAGTCTACTCCTTGTACACTCCAGTTCGAATATCAATTAAGATTAACTCCTCCTCTCTCGTCCTCCTCCTCCATCGTCCTCTTGCTAGATTGACTCGTTGTCAAGTCTTGCACCTAGGACTTATCCTCCGACCTCCGACCCTCCGAAATAACAGGACATGACTGACAAGGGCGCAACACACAAGTTGAAGCCAAAGTCCTATCTGTCTAGTAAAACTCCGGAGTTCCGGAGTTGTATATCGGAGTTAGCCCGGTCTTGACAGTAGCGGGGAGTATACCAGAGACAAAGACATGAAACCCTTGGAGGTGGAGAAGGGTGAGGACATGATCATAGAGACCAGAGATAGACATGTGGAGAGGGATTCTGTATGTGGCGGGGAGATCAGCAGGAGTAATCTCGTTATGTAAATGTTGAATTTGAGTGACGTCATGAAATAGTCAGACAAGTTCCTGACAAGTGGTATCTTCATCATAAAGAGGTTGCTCTTCTATGGCATATAACAGGTGTGGATCGGCGAGAATGGCGGCGTAAAGCAAACAGGTATAGTGCATGGGAAGCAATGTAGGCTGCACACATCGCGAACACAGGAATGAGGAAGACGGTAGAGACAGAGATGAGGAGGAGATGGATGATGAGAGGAAGGACATATCATGAAAGATCCAAGGTGGTAAGGAGCATGTGCTAGGAGGTACTTCACATAGAGACTCAATGTCCAGAGCAGGTTCCTATGGATCAAAGATGATGGGCTTTCTTATAAGTGACTAGGATCATCTTGGCATGTTTCAAGTTGGTTTCTGGTTCCCATGTATTTTCCAATGCTGAATATCCTTTCCATGCGACAAGGTACTTGTGGCATCCGGCTATGCTTCGATGAGTCATGATTTTGTCAACTTCATACTCTTCTTTGGCATCAATTAGATCAGGTGGTGGAGTTGTGAAATTGGGACCATGTGTAGCTGTTTCATGATAGGGAGATAAGAGAGTGGCGTGAAAGGCATTATGGATTTTCCATGTGGATGGGAGGCGAAGTTCATAGACAAGTGGGGATAAGACTCTGGTGATTTCGAAGGGACCAAATTGTTTGGGCATTAATTTCCTGGAAGAGTAGTGAAGACAGAGATTAGTTGCTTTTAACCACATCTTTGTTCCAACTTTCCAGGAAGGGAATGTTCTGGAGGAATGATTGGTCATGATCCAACAAGCAGACTCATATGCTGCTAGGGCTTCTTTCCATGCTTCTTCAAGAAGATGAAGATGTTGTTTTAAAGTGGGAATGAATGTTTTCCCAAGGGATGGGTAGGATCTAAGTTTGTATCCAAGCAGTAGTGAGAATGGAGATGTCTTTGTGGAACTATGTGGGATGGAGTTGTGATGGAACTCAGCGGTAGGAAGAAAGTCAACCCATTTCTGGGTGTTGTTGCTACAAAAAATCCAAAGATATGTTTCCACCTCTTGATTGGTTCTTTCGGTTTGTCCATCGGTCTGAGGGTGGTATGCGGTAGACAGTCGAACATCATACTGAAGTAGTTGTGCAAGTTCTCAAGCGAAGGCAGATGCGAATTGGGGGCCTTTGTCAGACATAACATAGTCATGTAGACCAAACCATTTGAAGATGTTCTGGAAAAACAATTTTGCCACTCCTGCGGCGTCGATTGTTTTAGTACAAGGGATGAGAATTACCCCCTTTATAAGGCCATGGTCGACCACGACCATTAACGAATCAAATCCTTGGGTCCGGGGTAAATCTGTAACAAGATCTACAGAGATTTGCTTGAATGAAAGAGACATGGATGAAGGGATGGGGGAAACAGGTGGACGAGTTGGATGAGTGTTGATCTTGTTTTGTTGACATATAGCACAGCCTGAAATATAATTGTTTATGAAGGTGGACAGTCCTGGCCATCAGAAGTCTTGTTCAAGAATGGTTTTTGTGTGGAATTGTCCCACATGACCTGAGGTCGGTGAACTATGGATTGATTGGATGAGGGAGTGACATGCAGATGGTGGAATGTAGAGGTGTTGTTTGAAGTAGAGATGTCTGTTGTCAAAGGACCAGTCCAATAAAGAAGAGCAAGGAAAGAGGGGTGCGTCTTCCTGTAGGCTTTTGATAGCATGAAGTATGAGCGGGTCAGATGACAATGACGAGGCAATGTGACGAGCAAGGGATATATCAAGAGCATTGATTACGATGGGGTCAGGACATATAGTGACATCAAGGTTATCATCAGCAGTGTCAATGAAGTCACGACAAGAGAGGGCATCAGTGGGAGCCATACAAGTTCCAGGAGAAACACTCCATTGGATATTAAAGTCCTGTAACCACAAGGACCAACGAGCTTGTCAGCGAGATAATTTACATGGATCTTTTATGTAGGAGAGGTTCTTGTGGTCGGTAATGATGGTAATAGGGTGGAGCATGCCAACTAGATACTGATGCCATTCAGTGAGAGCAAGAATGACTGCGAGGAGTTCTCTGTCATAGATATTATAGTTTCATTCTGCGGAAACGAAGGTCTTTGAGAAATAAGCACAAGGGTGTAAATCGCCATTCACATCATGTTGCATAAGAACTGCACCAGCAGCAAGAAGTGATGTGTCAGTCATCACAGTGAAGGGTTTAGTGACATCAGGGATACAAAGTACTGGGGTGGAGGAAAAGACAGCTTTGAGTTTATCGAAGGCTTTCTGTTGTAATGGGGTCCACACCCAGGGTTCATTCTTGCAAGTAAGTAGATTGAGTGGGGCAACGATGTCGGAGAAATTGGGGATGAATTTGCAATAGAAGTTGGCGAAACCTGTGAATGAGTGGATAGCTTTAATGGAGGTGGGAGGTTTCCAGTCTTTGATCGCAGTAAGTTTTCCAGTATCCATCTCAATCTTTCCTTGTCCAACAATCATTCCAAGAAATTCCATCTTGGGAGCATTGAAAATACATTTCAAAAGTTTGAGAGTAAGATTATGTTCATGTAGTCTGGTGAGAACGTGACAGGTTCATTCGTGGTGGAGGGATAGGTCATTCTTGGTGTGGATGCCCAAATTGTCCATATAGATGCAGAGCCATCACTCGACTATCATATCACCGAAAATGTGATTCATGAATGCTTGGAACATGGGGGGAGCATTACAGAAGCCAAAGAATATGACAGTTGGTTCAAAAAGTCCGAGTGGGGTAATGAAGGTGGCTTTCCACTGGTCGTCTTTCTTGATGCGGATATTGTTATATTCCCATCAGATGTCAAACTTGGTGAACAGGGTAGAGTCTTTCATTTTGTCAATGAGTTTGGAGATGATGGGTAGCAGGTAGGCATTGTGAACGGTGTGGGAGTTCAGGTATCGATAATCCTGACATGGTCGTAATGAACCATCTTTCTTCAGTACAAAAAAGAATGGGGATGCTTGGGGTGACTTGGACAGCACAATACATCCAGTCTTTAGATGTTCCTCGACAAAAGTTTTGTAGGCTTCAGTCTCGGTGGGATTAAGAGGATAGATCTTTGCTACTTTCGGGGTAAACGATGGAAGTAGTTTGATGATATGATCATAGGCACAATGAGGTGGTAATTTGGAATGTGTCTCCTCTGAGAAGACGTCTGCGAATTCAGAGCACCATGGCAGAAGTGTTTGCTCTTTTGCACCTTCAGCTTGAGCGATCTGAGTAGATATCGTAAGTTTAGAGATGGACTCTCCATTTAGCCATGCTTCTCATTTCTTGAGTCGGTTAGAGATCTTTTGATTGGCATCCATTCCTAACTAGCATAGGAGGTATCTCTGAGGGAGGTACTCATAAAGAGACACTGCATCCTCAGAGATGGGCTGGGGAATTTTAAGAGTTCAAGTAAGCCAATTGATATCGGGGTTCCACTTCTTGAGCCAGGGCATGCCAAGGATGACTTGTTGTTGTCCGAGGCTAAGAATCATGAGGTCCAGGGGTTCGGTAAAGGTAGGGGAGAAGGTGGTTTCTATGGTGGTTCTCCAGTAGATGTTGCCTTTGGAGTTGTTTGTCCCATCTACGTTGTAAGCTTGGATAGGGTTCGGTAGTTTTTGTAGAGGTAGGTTTGCAACAGAGAGGAAATTGATGTTGATGAAGTTTCCTGTAGCTCCACAGTTAATGAGTACTATGGTGTCAATGGTTTTCATGCCCAGTTTAAGTTTAATCAGAATGCGAAGGGTTCTTTCATTCTTTTGTCCTACTAGTACATGGGTGATGGTAGGAGAAGATAGTGTTGACCTAGCTTCTCATTTCAAAAATCCTGAGATTCAGACATGAGTGTGACAGAGACTTCCTCCATCAGTTCTTTGTAGCATAGTTTCAAGGTTTGGAGGACCTCATCCTCAGATTTTTCCTGAGTTTTCAGGGATTGGAGATACATCTCCATCACAGTGGATTTGGGGGTGGGGGTAGACAAGGATGGTTGAGTAGAGGTTTCGGTGGTCCTTACTCTTTGTGCAGGGCGAGGGTTGTGGGGAGTGATGGCAGGATTATGAGGCAGGAAGACAGTGCAGCATTGGGTGGTGTTATGTCCAGGTTGACGATATTTAAAGCATTGTCCTTCTCGAATGCATTTAGCACGTTTGGTGGGGGTGAGTTTGGTCAATATGACTGCGTCAATATCCATGGTGTTGGGGTCCCTGGTTTGATGGGAAGGGCTGGGGAAGGAGGGGACATGTTTTCCTCCTTTGAGCGCCAGAATGCGCATTCACTGAGTATGGAACATTTTAGCAGACTTAATCCATTCAGTAATGGTGGTGGGGATGATGGACATAGATAGAATCAGGATCATGATCTTCTGATCTATTCCAAGGGAGAACTGATCAATGAGGGAGGCATCGTCAGTGATTCCAGCTTTGGCAGTGAGATTCTGGAAATCAGTGATGTATTTCTGGAACCCATTGTCATAGGTTCCATCAGAGTTCTTGAATGACTTCTGCACTAGCTTGTGCAGGTCAAGGCAGGCAGTGGCTTTGACGTCATAAGGGTAGAACGTGGTTTCGAAGTTGGTGGTAAGTTTGTTGAATATTTTCTCGTTAGCAGGGGTTGCAGTGTTCCCCATCTTATCATACCACATTTCGGAGAAAGAGACTCCTCGTCCCTTACTCATTTTGTTCAAGGTAGTCATGACTTTCATGTCATTGGTGGTATACAACTGGGCATTGATAGCAAAGTAGGCCTTCATGGCCTTGATCCATCTCATGGCATCACTGGGTTCTCCAGAGAAGTCAGCCAGGAGAGCTGCTTTTAGTTCAGTGGGTTTGGTGGACATGTCTGGGGTGGAGGCTCAGGAGTCTGGTTGCAAGGGTGGTTGCAATGGGGGTTGAGGTGGAGGTGCATTGATTCAAAGTTGGTGGGTGGTGGGGTGCAGGGGTGTGGATCCTAGTGTTGATACAAGAGATCCAAAGATAGCTTGGGGTGCTCATGGTCTGGGTGCTGGTAATGCTGGTGGGGCAGATGTGGCGGAGGGTCTTCGTTGGAGTTGCTAGGGGCTCTATACCCTCTGGTACTTCTGGACATAATGGTGACAGTGGTATCCTACTCCTAGATAGGAGGGATATGGGGAGATACTTGATCTTATGTTATGCTGGTCGTTCATTGGTAGATGAACACTCAAGGGTTGTCTTCTTGTCTTGAGGAAGGTACTCACGAAGAGACACTACATCCTCAAGTACAAGTGTACTAGGTCAAGGTAACGGTTGAACGGACCGATAAGGTCAGAGGTTCTGGTCAAGTGGACCAGCTAGGTCAAAGGTCAAGCAGACTAGTCAAGCAGACTAGGATACGAGACCAAGTGTAGATTGTAAAAGATCAAGTATGCGGAATTACATGTATACAACGATGTTTATATAGTGTTGAACTATAGGGACACGTAACCATTGAAGACAAGAGAACATTGGAGAAGAATCGGATGGTGAGTAATGAGGAATATGTAACTAGTATGATAGAACTAGTTAGAGAAGTAGTAGTCCAATGTGAATGGTTGATAACAACAATACTGTGAGTCAGGTCCCCCTTCCGAGAAGAATAGAAGTCCGAAGCAAATGGCTTGGGGGTGGTTAAACGAAGAAGAAATGGAAGGACAGCGGACCTAAGATCAAGAGGTAATGGTCCCACTGATAAGAGTAGATTCCCCAAATAGTGGTGCGGTGGGGAGATGAGATAGTAAGTAAGAGAATAGAAGGAAAAAGAAGACTGATCGTAACAGCTGGTGGTACAGTTCATGGTACCTGCTTCATTATCAATTTGGATGCAGCAAGCTGGGCAAGCTGGTTGTTCACCTATGTTGCAGTTTTGCTTGTCCAGCTGACGGTCTTCCAGCAAAAGGTAATAAAGGAATCTGGGCATGCTGGTGGTCAGCCCAACTATGTGAAGAGTGTAGAGGGAGGTCTCTGTACCTGGTTGGAAGCTAAGATATGTCACAGGAATGTCACAGATGAGTACTTTGTGAGTATTGTGACACAAAAGTGTGGGTTCCAGAGTTTGCATTTGCTAAGTGCTAACCCCACGGTGTACAGCATCTATAGAAGCTTGTTGTGACAATTGCACTCACCAGACACTGCCAGCATGCCCGTTGACACCAGCTCCCCCTCCAGTAACAATTCAGTTCATTTTCGAGTTGCCCAGAAAGAGTCCATTTTGAAATGGCAAATGAACAATGGTCCCTTCATTGAAGGAACCAGTCCTAATGACACAATGTGACACCCATGTTGGAGTTAGCAAACGGTGTGTGGTAGTACAGCCACTGTATTACATAATCATGCAGTATTTAGAACCTTCATACTGTACCTTCTACTTTAGTGACATA
>JBBPOB010000648.1:0-14365 GCA_038091275.1 Tylopilus subfusipes | reverse complement strand
ACCAAATCACATGACTAAGGGCTCATCTTTGGGGCAGGGGTCAGGGCTATTTATGACCCTGCAAGGGTTAGAGCTGATACATTTTAGTTCTTTTGCAAATGTTAAGTCTTTCCAAAATGCTCCAATATTGGAACACTTATTTGAGCCACTGTAATCATCTTACAGCACTCCAGGGTCTGATATATGTAATGCAAACTCAAAGTCAAATAACTGTCCCAATGAGTTGTCATTTTGATATGCCTGCCATTCCATCAAGTCCTAACCGATTCCTTTGAATCTTGGACAGATAGAAAGCTCAGAGTAAGTACGTTCTTCCATCCACTCATAGTTTCGGGTGAGATTTAGGAGTTATCACACCCCATCACATTTAGTGAAAAACATGCAAACATTGGAACAGTTTTTTGAGCCACTGTACTTTCCAAGGCTTTGAAGATGCATCTTGATGTGAGCAGTCAATTCTGCATTGGAAATGCAAGAGGCCCTTGAAGATGATCAGCAAGCAGATAATGTGTGGTCCTTGATGTATTGCCTTGTCCACTAACAAAGATGTCATGAGAATGCTTCCCCTTGTCCATCTTGTCATGCTGTATGGAGAGCAGCTTTCCCCCATTGGCCATAAAGGGGATTGAGCTTGTCATCAACATTTATGAAGGTACCAAGAAAATTTTTCATTGCCTGAAGACACTCCTCAATGACAGGACTGGCATTGCATGATTTCCAAGTCAGTTTCCTATGGTCACCTTGCCATGACTTCAAGAGTTTCCAAAGGTTCTCCAATGGTGCCTTCACAGTCCCTACAGTTGGAGGACATCACAAGTGCCCACTATAATCATGGGTTGCTCCTGGTCTATGCACCTTATCTTCATCAGCAATGCCATTCTCATCATCATCATTATCTTTGCCTTCACTTTCTGTGACTATCTCAGCATTCATATTTAGATGCACCACATCATGCACACCACTAGTCTGACAGTGTGGGTGAAGAGTGACATTATGACTGATGTCATCAGCAAAGTCCTGGATCCCAGATGAAGCCCTCAAGCTCACTGTGCCATAGTCCTCACCATCTTGATCCTCAAAGACACTGGATCCCTTGAAAGAATGAAGAAGGTATTCTCACCACCTAGGTCCTCTAATGGCTATAAGATCTTCCTTGTCATTGAAGACTTCTTTACAAGAAACAGATCAGTGGCATACCAGTGGTCACTTGTGGGAAGGATTGTTTTGCAGTGTGTCAAACATACTAAACTCAAAAGAACCTGGGCTCACAACCACTGGTGAAAAAAAGTAAGCTTCTTTATCAACAACATTGATAGGGCTACTAGTGCTAATAGATGATTCCTTCTGCAAGGACACATGTTAGCCTTCAAACTGAGATCTGAAACACATTGTACACAACACACACCTGGCATAGAATAGTAGAATCACTTGCTACTTATTGCTTACATAATAACTGTATAGTACCTATCTTATCTCATAGCCACTTATTGTACATACATTTTCCTTGTCCATTATCACAAATAACATCTGCTGCTCTGTTCTGCATTGCTCATGTCCCATTCTTGGCATACAACTTTTCAACACCTGGATCCTCAATGACTCCTGGACCCACTCCCAGTTACTCACAGCCTGTACTCCATTGTCTTCATGAGCCAGCCTTGTGCACTTTGCTTGCCATACTAGTGCCACATTGTTGATTAAAGCTTCATGGCAGTGCTTCTGCCTTCTCATACCAGCCATGGGCCATGGCAAGAGTACACTTGGCACATTGACCAGAGTCTTTGGCTATATGCTGGACTACAGTCAGACTTGGATTCAATTTTCTAGGCTTGTAGAAGTCTCTTTTATTTAATATCTCTTTTCAGCTGCAATGGCTTCACATTCTGTTTTAATGAGAATCAAGATATCTTTTGTTACATTTCTCCTAATCCTTAGTAGTTACTTCACTTTACTTACTTTTCTTATATGGTAGTGTTGAACTTGAGTTCAACCTGCCAAACATATGTTCAACTTTCCCATGCTCTGCTGAACATTCCCATGATTAGAAAATAACTCAGAATGATTCACAACGAATCATTTCTCATATAGGATCAACCCGGAATGAGTCATAGCTAGTCATATGCTTATCAGCCTCATGTATTTCATCTCTGTACACTATCTCTGCCTCATGTTCTTATCTCATCCTCATGTACTCCTCATGTTCATCCTCATGTACATTCCAACTCACCATGACTCCCCTTTGTCCTCTAGGGTATGATCCAGCTATCTGGGCTGTACACACATGTATTCCTCATGGTAGATAAGACACAGAATATCTTAGATCTACCATACACATGTACAAACCTTAGAATAGTATATAAAGGCCCAGGTAAATGACTGAACTCCCTAGTCTTGTTCACTTGGAGTTTTCCCACTCTCCACTGATCACTGATTCCTTGCCCTGCTTGCTCTCATCTCAGACTATTAGCTCTTCAGTGAGACTGGTCATTTCATCTTTTGCCTTGCCCTTTTTGTTAAGCTACTTTTCTATGCTAGGTAGTTTCTTGATTGATTTTGATTTTTCTTTCTAGTCATGCTAATATCACCTTTGACCATGTGATGTTCATCAAGTTTCAATGTCATCTATCTTATGTGAGACAAGATGAGATAGGATGTACATATGTTGGACCTGAAGTTGAAGTTCAGCCTCCACTAGTTTTCACAGTCCAAACAGGACCTAAGTTGACACTAAAATGCTGACAAACAAATCAAAGACTAAGTTGAAGCACGAGTCTAAGGCCAAATCTAAATCAAACCCTAAGTTGAGGCCAAAATCAAAGCCAATTAGCTAATTGATGTCCTTGCTTCTGTCCCACCACCTAGCAAGAACTCAGAACCCTACCACACTTCAAAAATTTCCAGTGCTGGCTGGCTCCTAGAACTGCTGACCAGCCATCCAGATCACATCCAAAACAAACTCAGTATGCATGCAGAACTCTTTAAAGAACTTGTCACCATTCTCAGAAGCTACAGCCACTCCAATTCAAGATCTGTTTCCTTTGAGGAACAGGTAGCCATTTTTTATACACCTGTATTGTCATTAGTCAGGGAAAGATGAATGGATGCTAGGGGACTCTTCTATCTTCCCTCCAGGCCCAATCTAACTATAAGCTGGTGATGGACAACACACCTACCAGATCAAACAATAGCAATGCTAGTGAGTGAGTGAGACACTTAGCTAATTGGATTCCTGGTCGTTCTTCCAATCTCAAATAAATCTATTCAGAGAATAGGGTTGGCTTCTTCCTAGCTTGTGGTGTTGGTGGTGCTAATATCTATTAGCAATTGGTGTACATATATGGCTAATCACACTGTGACTGGCAAGGGTCTAAGCTTCTGTGTGCTTTCCTGCTTGAGGCATGAAGCTATGGCTGTGTGGGAAGTCTTAGTAATAAGGTTACCGGGTGTAGTAATTTCTGAGATAGTCAGTTCCTAATGCCTGGTAGTTGTTGAGTTATAGTAAGCCTAACAAGACTTATCTAGGAATAATATCAAGAGGCACTTTGTGCAAGAGTTAGTTACCAAATGTGGTGGGGAGAAGTGTGAGAAAATTCACTTAAGGTTCACTCAGTTCACACTCAATAAGGCTTAGTAATAAACCTCTGTATTGGGAAACTGGAGTGCTGATTTGTGCTAGTGTGCATTAACAGTTACTAGATATTCCTAGATTTGATTTATCTAGGTTATGATTGCCTTTCTGCTGGAGTGGCTATCCAGTAAGTGTAGCTTATATAATCAGGTAAGTGTCTGATTAGTAAGCCTTCCTCTTTAATACTAGCTTTCTGCTTTAGTGCTATACCAAAGATGGGAAATAGTATATACAAGGTTGGACTAGTATAAGTGTTATTATCTAATCCTTAGTGAAGATCTAATCTCCGCTCTGAGGGGGGATCTTATCTTATCTTATCAGCACATCAGCCCTCCTTATATGCTACTTTACAGAAGGCTGTATAGGCATGGGAATCACAGAGGCAATGTATGAGCTAATTATGCCATTTATTGATGATGGGAATGGTTCTCATGTCAACATTGACAGGCATAGCCTCAGCAGGCTATGCTGGGCAGTGCTCAGGGTCATCAATGCACAGGTCTAATAGGGCTGTGTATAACCTTGGACTTGAGATCTAAACCCTAGATTTAATCTGACTCTTTTTGGGCCAAGTCAAATCTGATCTTATTAAGGGTTCATGGGAATGATATACACTTATTCATCCAATGCTGTACCTGAGTGGCAATTATGTCAGCACTCTAAGTAAGGTAAGGGTCATGTGCTTTAGTGGCTATACAGTCAGGTGACCTGAGAGCATGTGATCTGTGCCTACTACATAAAATTTGCTAGTCTAATTAGTGATCATAATACTAATGATCATTCTGAAGTGGTTCTCAAAGATTTGTGAATATCTCAGGAATGGATTATGGTGATCAAATAAAACTTGAAGGGATAATAGCATATGGTATTGGCTATTTATAGCCAGAAGGGCTTGGTCATAGGATATGTACATGACTTAGCACATTATGATTTTCATGCAGGTCATCAGTCCCTAATGTGTCACCATGTTATATCCATTCCAATCCCTATTCCACTCCTCCTGTTACCCCTCCACTGAACTCCAGCCTATATCCAGCCCACCCTCATCCTAGGCCTCAGAACTTTCCTTGGAGTTCATCTTCTCCACATCAGACCCCCCATTATACTACTATCCGATCTCTGTCACACATGTACATATCACATCATTCCCTTACTCCCTTCTAATCTCTGCTTCACATGTACTCATCTGTCCCTTGTTCCTATCCATATGTAACTCCTGCCTCATCTCCTCTCTCCACATGTCCTCTTACTTATCTCATTCCTTACCATATGCTCTCCTGTTCCAAACTCCAAACTCCAATCTGAATTCCTATTATATAACTCCTGTCATTACCACCATGTAATCTCAGTATGAAAATCAACAATAGTCACTTCTCCTCACTCTTATCCCTCCTTGCTCCTCGACTCCTCAGCTCCCCCCTACCTTGAACTTCCCCTCCTTCAAAACTGGGACAATGAGTCTAGGCAAGAGTGCAACACACAAGTCCTGCGCCAAGTCCCATACATACCCCATCCATATCTCTGTCAGATCTCCAGTCCATCCTAAACTCACCTACCCCTACCCCCCTTAGTTCCATCCAGACTTTCCACAGACTTGAATGTGGAGGAACCAGACTTGACAGTATATTTGTACTCACTCTTGTCAAGACTCACTACTATTATGTCTAGAATCCCTCAACAAGCTGGGTTACTACAATCTGCCTTTGGCAGCTCTTGTGATATCCCTGGCAATTTCATTAGCCTCACTGAGCAAGCTGTGCCCTCAATCTCAAACTCAAGATGGCACTCGACTCTATCTCCACTTACTCCATTACCCTGCAGTCCTTCCCCTGACTGACCTTGCTTTTGCAAGATTCCAGACAGAGAGGATGACCTCAATGAAGATGCCAACCCTGGCACTCCAGTGCCTGGAGGAAGTCATTGGAGTAGAGGCATTAGTGGTGGTTATAATGATCCTGATGATCCTGATGACAGATCTGACAGAACATTGACTTCAGATATGAATCAACTCTTCAGAAACAACCCTGATGAGGATGATCTGAATAATGTTCCTCTTGTTTACAAACCTTTTGCACAACTTGCTGATGCCATTAGGAATATGACTCATGAAGCACTTTGATGAAATTGGAATTCAAAAGGATCCAAGACAAAGATCCGGGAACCAGACCTGTTCAATGGGACCAACCTGAAGAAACTCCAGCCCTTCATTGTGCAATGCAAAATCAATTTCCAAGCTAACCCAAAATCCTTCCAGAGAGATTGGGCAAAGGTAACCTTCCCCCAATCTTACCTTAAGGGTGTTGCACTTGAATACTTTGAACCAGACCTCCTTAGAAATGAACCTCCAGAGGTCTGCCCATTATGGATGGATGACTGGCAAACTTTCCTATACAAACTCCAGACTAACTTCGGTCCACACAATCCTGTTGCTGACACAGAAGCTCAACTTGAGTGACTGCAGATGTGTGATTCACAGGAGATCACCAAATACATCATAGAGTGGAATCGGCTGGCAAGCCAAGTCTGAGAATGGGGCACTGGAGCACTCTGCTGGAATTTCTATAATGGACTTTCAGATAGATCAAAGATGAGGTTTCTTGTCATGGAAAATCAGGCAATATCTGAGATCTCCAAGCCTTAGCCCAGCAGATTGATCATCAGTATTGAAAGCACAAGAATGAAATCTCACATGCTTCCAAAGCCTCCGGATCAAACTCCAGTGAAAAGGGCTCCTCTTCCAAATCATCTGGTTCCAATACTAACAATACTTCATCCTTCAATAGCAAACCTAAGGACAATAAGTCCAAGGGCTCCTCTAATTCCAATGCCAACCCTGGCTCTAATGGAACTGGAGGTAACAATGCAAAAAAGAGTAACAACTCCTCTACTACTCCTGATAGCATTTCTTCAAAATTAGGCAAAGATGGTAAACTCCTGCCGGAGGAACATCAGCACCAAATCCATCTCAATCTGTGTTTGTTCTGTGGACTGGCTGGGCATACTGCCATAGAGTGTCTGAAGTCTACTTCTAGGGCATTGAAAGAAAGGGCTGCTACCACAACTATGGCAGCTCCTGCTCTGACCCCCACTTCTTTAAAAGTGAAAAAATAGGGTGCAACTCCTGTGATGCACAGCCTGGGAGTCATGTTGAATCTGACTGTGCTCTAGTGGAGTTATGTGTTACATTTCTCCTAATCCTTAGTAGTTACTTCACTTTTCATACACTTTACTTACCTTTCTTATATGGTAGAGTTGAACTTAAGTTTGACCTGCCAAACATATGTTTGACTTTCCCATGCTCTGCTGAACATTCCCACAATTAGGAAATGACTTGAAATGAGTCACAATCCTAATCAAATGACTCAGAATGATTCACAACAAATCATTCCTTGTATAGGATCAACCTGGAATGAGTCATAGCTAATCATATGCTTATCAACCTCATGTATTTCATCTCTGTACACTATCTCTGCCTCATGTCCTTATCTTGTTCTTATATACTCCTCATGTTTGTCCTCATGTACATTCCAACTCACCATGACTCCTCTTCATCCTCTAGAGTATGATCCAGCTATCTGGGCTGTACACACATGTATTTCTCATGGTAGATATGACACAGGATATCTTAGATCTACCATATGCATGTACAAACCTTAGAATAGTATATAAAGGCCCAGGTGAACGACTGGACTCCCCAGTCTTGTTCACTTGGAGTTTTCCCACTCTCCACTGATCACTGATTCCTTGCCCTGCTTGCTCTCATCTCAGACTATCAGCTCTTCAGTAAGTCTGGTTGTTTTACTTAAACAAGACTTTTCATACTGATATCACAGCAGGCTTAACTCGCCACTCTGCATCCACCTTATCTCATAACCCCTTACTTTTGATTAGTAAGCACAGGGTTTCTGATCCATAGTGCACACAGGGCACACTAATTGCCAATTGATTTAGTGTCACAATACTACCACTTCCCCATCCCCTTCCACTACAGGACTCGTGGTAGGGCAATCAATAAAGTTCACCAAGGGAACAAATACCTTGAAGGCTACTGGACCTTATATAGCCTACCAGAAGGCCTTGCCCCAGAAGGACAGGAACCCCCTGTTGAATATAAGTGGGACTCACCTGCTCCAGAAGAACCTGCCCCAGAAGTTGGGTTCTGGGACCCCACACCAGAAACCCTGGATTATAGTGTCAAGATAGAAGAGGACAAGATCATCCTTCCCTTGAGTCTCTCTACCTCAAAGAAAGAGAAGACCCCCAAGTTAGAGTACCCACCAAGTTTACCAGAGGTATAGACATTCATGCACATCAAAGACCTTCTCTGGCCCAACTTCAGTGACAACACATCTGATTACTTCGATCAGATCGAGCTAGACAAGCTAGCTTCTTACAGGACCTGCTCCCCCACATACTTCCCTCCTCCCATTCTGGAAGCTGCCCTGGAACCATTCATCACATTTGACCTGTATGTCAAATACCCCACACCACCCTGCTTCTCTCCTTTTAGCAGGAGAAGCCCTGCCCCCACATACACAGACCTCCAATACCTGGTCCATTTCTCAAATGATCAGGACATTGTCTTTCCAGATCTCAGGGAGTTTAACACAACTCCACTCCACTCACCTCCACTCCTCCAGGAGCCAGTAGATTGAACACCAGTCCACCACCGACTTCTTGAACAGGAGATTTTCAGGTCTGGATTTAGCACTCCCTTCACTCTGTTCCAATGCAGTTGTGCTTACTATCGTTGTAGAGCATTCCTCCCACAACAGGTTGAGGATATTATTTGAGAGGGTATTGAACTTGGTGTTGCACAGCAGAGAGGTAGAACTGCTAGTTCACCTTCACCTGGTGAACACATTCCAAAAAGGCATAGGATCATATCACCTATATCAGATCCATCCTCCTCCTCTTCCTCTAATCCTTCTCCTTCCCCTCCTTCTATCCCTTGTTGGCATCATGACTCTGAATGTGGTAGTCACCATAGCTGTCCTCCTTTTCATAGGAAACAAGACCTTAGGCTCTCAAAACATTACAGGGACCTGTAGAGTAACTATGAAATATATATGACAAGATTGGCCTATCACCCTAAGAGAAAGACATGAACACATTGAGTGACTAAGATAGAAACAGAATGAAAACCCCAAGCTTGAAAGAGAGCTTAATGAATCCCTAGAAAATCTTGATCAACCAGATCAGATCAGAGTCAGATCTCCACCCCCACATTACAAAAGTGAACAAGATTCAGACAATCAATCAATTGTAACTACACCAGTTAGTCAACATAATGTAATAGTTGACAACATTGAGTAAACTGGATTCAGTAAAGCACAACAGGAACCTATCTAAGTAGGATAAGATAAGATTCCAAGAATCTATTGACATACTTGCCAAGCAAAAATCAGGAAAACCCTATCCAAAGAAATCCATCTATGCTAAGTTACTCAAGAAGGCTAAGTCTATTAAGCCTAAACCTAAGAAGCTCCACAAGTAACTATGGCTTCCCAACAAATGAGAGATGAAGTACTTGCTGCTATCAACACATGCACAGTAAACTTCCAAGCAGGAGTACCAGCACTAGTTACTGCCATCACTAACATCATCAATGCATGTGAACAGATGGGTATACAAGTTGGTAATCTGCAAACACAACTGCAGCAAGCACAAGCAGGTGGAGTAGTTGCTACACCTAAGATCTCTAAGCTACTCGCTGACCCAGGAACTTTCGATGGTTCCATAAACAAGTTCAAAGAATGGTGGGCAAAGATCAAAGCATGGTGACAAGAAAGTGATGCTGCCATGCATACCAACACCAACAAACCAGTTTGAGCAGTCCTCTCATGATTAGAAGGACCTAAAGCAGGAAACTTTACCCAAATCCGCCTT
Organism: Tylopilus subfusipes; assembly: GCA_038091275.1. NCBI lineage: Eukaryota > Fungi > Basidiomycota > Agaricomycetes > Boletales > Boletaceae > Tylopilus > Tylopilus subfusipes. Next base: position 4,848 of record JBBPOB010000648.1, on the reverse strand, counting down.
GAAGCTATCAATGCTGGAAATGCATACACATGGGCTGAGTTAACCATGGAACTGGAAGGACTATTCCAACCAGCTAATCAGAAAGATTGGGCTCGCAAAAAGCTCAAAAATCTGAAACAAGGAAAAATGTCTGTAGATGACTGGATCATTAAATACCAGACATACACCACTACATCAGAATTCAAAGCTGAACAATTGTGTGACATCATCGAGCACAATATTGATCCATCCATCATTTGGAAATTGATTGAACAAGGCACATGCCCTGCTACATCTGAAGAATACCTACAAAAGGTACAAGAACTTGGACAATGGAGGCAATTGACCTGATTCCTCAGAATCTCCAGATCATCCCAATCCATGGACATCAGTGCCTTAGATCAAGATGACAACATTGAAAAAGAAGCAGAAATTGATGCCTTCACCAAAGGCAAAGGAAAGGGCAAAGGCAAATCTAAGAAAGGACCAAACTGCTACAACTGTGGTGGATCAGGTCACTTTGCTGAAGACTGTCCAAAACCATCAATCTGCCGCCGAGAATGCAGTTGGTCTAAGGGACAACACAAACCTTCATGCTCTAAGTCAGGATCTAGAATCTGATCTACTGATTGTGACAATTCTAACAAACTAGCCACCTCATGGGATTCAAGTTCCTACCTCATTCAAGGAATGAACTTCAAAGAAGCCAAAGCCTTCTTTTATGACCTTAAAGACTCAGAAAAGGGAAAAGCCAAAGCACTCTAATCAATCTGGGTGATCTGAGTGTTGTCTATCAGAACATTGACTGAATTGAATCAAGAACTATTTCTGATGCTATGCATTCATATTTAAATTGTTGTCAAATGGGGACTTCTGGAGACTAGGAGCTCAGCTGGGATTGCACAAAGCCAGTGCTTAATTCTGTTTTTACCCTCACTCCACAAACCCCAGATCCACAAGAGATATCTAACACTTTGACTCAACAAGATATCATATTACCACTCAAGATTGCACCAATAAAGTATAGACAAAGCTTTAGCAAGGTCAACACCTTGTTAGACAGTGGTGCTAACACAGTATTTATTGATCGCAAATGGGCTAATCAAAGGAAGATTCTGCTTTGAACTTTGAGAAATCCAATTCCCATCTACAATGTCAATGGAATTCATAATTTGGCAGGTGACATCACCCATTGCACTGAAGTTGTGATAGAGTTTCAGGGACATTAAGAATAGGTAATTGTCGAGATAACTGATCTAGGCAGACATCAAATGATTTTGGGTTACATATGGCTTAAACACCATAACCCAGATATAGATTGGGAAAAGGGGCAAGTTAAAATGACATGCTGTCCATGGACTTGCAAAATTCTTCAGAATAAATTGCCTTTTGCTAAACATGTAGAAACACTTGAAAGAGATGTGCTCCTACATATCCATGCTATTGAAAGAAAAGAAGATCTAAAGAAATCCCCTAAATCCAATCCCAAACCCAAAGATCTAGTATCAAAGGAATACCACAAATTCCTTAACATCTTCTCTAAGAAAGAATCAGAATGAATGCCAATTTGTAAGACATGGGATCATGCCATTGATCTCAAAGATTCTTTCAATCCAAAGAAAGGACACTTTTAATACCCCTACCTTCCCAAGAACAGCAGTTCTGTCCAGACTTTCCACAGACTTGAACGTGGAGGAACCAGACTTGACACACCATTGCTGTGTTCTGCATCAGTAAAACACTGGTTTTCACACAGAGGCCAGTACCGTATAGGTTTGTACAAATCTGTATACAGATACTTAAATCTGTACAGATCTGTACAAACAATGACCTACCTGTGGCTCTATGCTCTGTAACCTGCTGTACATAGGGGGCTGTTTTGCTGATGTGGAATGGAAGTGTTTCCCTTTCTGAAGAGAAGATTGAATGAAATCAAGTCCTTGTCTGTGCTATAGATTGCTTTTTATTTCATCAAATGGCAATTGAAGGAGCATGTAACCCTACCTGATGTATTCAAGGGATGGTGGTCCTGCTGATTTCAATATGGTGAGGAGTTGTGGTTGTGTAGATTCTTCAGAAAATGCACCATACTTATGAGGTTTCCTTTCTCATCCTTTCAGTCTAGCCAACTCAAGACTACTATCCTATACAGTAACTTCGGCAGTACAGTAACTTCAGCACTTTCTTAAAACACATATTTTTCTCACTCTCCACAAGGCTGGCTAGCATCTATAACGCATTGATGGAGAAATGAGTGAGATAGCTAAATGGTCATCGTCATGCAAAAAGTCACTCTGGTGTCACCAGCTGAACCATGCCATGGCTGAGTTTGAACATTGTTTGATCTGCCGCGTCCATGCCGTGTTGCAATTCTCCACCCCCATGCTGTGTGGGGATGGTGCAGCTGCTTCATCTTCGCAGGTCGAATGGTTGAAGTAGCCAGACTAGCTACTCGTTCTAGTTACACTTTAACTGATATGAAACCAATGCTGAGACAATATTTGCAGTCTGATCAGCGACATGGTGAGTAGTCAGTCAATGTACAACATCAAAAACGACACCCATATGATCTTTGGCAATGGTCTAATTGGTGGCATGACAGATATGCATGAAAATGACACAGCAGGCACCGACTACAGTGCCGAGCTGAGTTTGATTTTGAGCTATGTGACCATCTGTGACAATTCATGACTTTTGTGTGACTGCCAAAGTTAGTGTACTGCTGAAGTTACTGTATAGAATAGTATGTCACATTCCAGATTTCCCCTAAGTCCACCTCTAGTACTCCAGTACTATCTTCACTCCAAACTTTATCTCCTCATACACTTTCCTCTTCATTCTTATTGTGATGTCTTCTTGTTCCATATTTGTATTAGCTTCCACTCTGTACCTTCATCCAAGCTGGTGCTCACTTAGGAGCACAGCTCCAGTTTACTTATCTCTTATTCTGATTTCCTTACCAATAGCTATGAACTCTGTTACCAATCCTGTGCACCTCCATAGTATATAAACTCCTAAATTACTCCTTGTACTCTCCAGTTTAAATATCAATTAAGTCTAACTCCCCTCCTCTCCTTTTTCATCCTCCTTTGTCCTTCATCATCCTCTTGCTGGATCAACTCATTGTCAAGTCTTACACCTAGAACCTATCCTCTGACCTCTGACCCTCTGAAATAATAGGATGTGACTGATAAGGGCACAACACACAAGTTGAAGCCAAGTCCTATCTGTCTAGTAGAACTCCAGAGTTCTGGAGTTGTACATCAGAGTTAACCTGGTCTTGACAGACTACAAGTAAGGTTAAGAACACAAACAAAACCATTCTCACAATGTTCAAGTATACTTACTCCATGTGCCATCCAATGGTCTTCAGTACCAGGTCACCACAGTATCCCGAATACCCTCTAAGTCCTTTTTTGGCACAGTGTCAACATTGTAGAAGTACTCTTCTCCAATGAGTGCTGGGGGTGTGCACTGGTCATAGAAATCCCAATCTAATGATGGAGTAAGCAGATGGAGTGTGATGTTGCTGACATAAAACTCACCAAACATCTCAGGGTCCATCCTTTCTATGTTTTGAGAACACTGGGAGCAAAACTCTTTAAGGGTCTTGAAATTGTGATAGCCAACAAGGAACTCAGTCATGAGATTTTTGAACCAATGATCACAAAGGTTCTATGGAGGAATCTTTTGACAAGGGCAGATGAGGCTTTTAATGATGTTGTCAAGGTGAACAATACATCTGGTGAGATATGGGTAGAAATCCTTGAAGCAGCTGATTCAGCATTTCTTGAAAGTAATATACAACTTGATGAGGAGGTAGTGTCACCAGAGAAAACAAGTGATAAAGTTTAGGAACAAATGTGTGGTGTTTTTCAGTCAGGATGTTATCATAGAGATTTACCATTTTGATTTCAGAGACTACTTCATTGACACTGTGGACAGAGTACTGAACCTGGGTGATATAATCCATGTAAAGGTGCATTGACTCTTCCTTTGGCCAGTAGTAGTTGGACATGGTGTAGTGTGTAGCATGGTCAGCAGGTTAGTGGTGATGGTATGGATACAAGTCAGTTAAAATTCTGAAGGCACTTATGTGGAAATACACAGCCACAATATATCCTAAGATGGAAACAAGCATCTGGTGATGTCAGCAAAAATGTTCTACATTGGTTACAGCACTGCTATGGACAGCCTCATGGTCAAACAATACAGTGATCAGTTTGAAACAGTATATAGAATGCAAAGTCTTGTGTAGTTTGGGAAGTGACATCCTATGTGATTTCAGATCTAAACATGATCATCATACAATGAATGTCATAATGGTCATATGTCCTGATTGAATATGTTCCCATCTCTGTGATTAGAAAACCAAGACTTGCATCACCTTGGGGCCATGCTATTTGATCAGCAGGGCTCAGGAAACATGATAGGGCATGTTCAAACCATTCATGCATGTATTCAAGCTGTTTGACCCCCCAGATACTTGTCACTACCTACATTAGTACTGACTACATGCAGTACTTACTATTTGATAAAGTAATGTATTACATTGCTGATGGTCCGCCTGTGGCAATCAAACATTGTGTTTGCACCATTCAGTGTAGGAAAGAAAAAGGGAAGAGAAAACCCACCTACACAAACTAGGCACCAATATGTATATAGAGAATCTTTTGATCAAATGGCACATCCACAGATTTCATCGTCCTATGCAGCGCAAGTGCTGCCCGGGTATAATCCAATTGGCCGGACTCGTCCACCATATGTTTGTAAAACATCGACGTGATCTTGTTCGTCGCACCATCGTCCACCGCCCACATCGTCCCAATCACAGAGCGGAACCCGAGGAACTGCATCGCCGCAGCGAGG